>JAHKKF010514439.1:0-22158 GCA_019740295.1 Labeo calbasu | reverse complement strand
TCTTTCAAGTTTAAAGTCAGATTTTTGCTCCAAAGTGAAAGTTGTAGAAACCAGACCATTAATTTTCTTTAACAAAATAAATATCTAAATAGAAAAATTAATTTCTGCATGTTCTAATGCATGTTTAATAATAATAATAATATCATGTTTTTTGTCTCTTAGAAATGCACATTTGATAGTAGCTTGAGAATGCAGAGGTACATTTTTGTTCATTATCAATCAGTAACATCTGTAAAAAATGTAGTAACCTCAGTTTTATATGGTTAAATTTATGACACAGTTTTTTTTTTTTTTTTTTAATTAAGCATTGGACTCCCATAGTAGCAAGCATACATTTTAAATCATGATAAACGCAGTTAAAACCACACATAATGGTACCTCAATACCATGGTAAAAATATAACTAAATGGTTTTATAGGTAGCCTATTTGTATGAAAAATGGTAGTCTAAACACATTCGATATAAATGCACACATGCTATAGCTTAATCACAGATACATACTATAATTATATACCATTACTCCTGTAATAAAATTCAGTGTGAATATCCCACATTGCTGCCACAATACCATGGTGCAGTGAGTGTAACTACAGTAAATCCATGGGAAATGATGGCGATTGAAAAGCCTTCTGACCGTCTCGTTGCACACAGCTTTAAACTAGTTTGAATCACAGAGTCATCTGTGTTCATCGCTGAATTCAAGTGTTTCACACTGGATCTCACAGCGCTGTTTAGTGCTCGCGTGACGGAGCCGTTCACATATCGTGTCTTTTGCGTGCTCAAGTTCGTTATTTCAAATGTAGACGCGCAGCAGCTGCGTTCATAACGGAAGCGACGCGGTCGGTTTTTTCAGGCGCGTCTGCGCCGCATTGAGATGAAAACAAGCGCACCGCGGGTCATGTGACAAGATTCAACCAATTAGCTTCATCCTTTCCCATAACAACATGTGAAGCTCAGCCAAGATGAAGAAACAGCTGATCATAGCTGTACATTTTTAAATTAATTTAATAGCAGAGCTACAGCAAGCGATTTTTAGTGCTAGAAATCCGTTTGTCCTTTGATGAAACTTAGTTGTCTTCATTGAGAGTGCGGGTCATGGTTGCTTAGCAACGGCAGACGCCACTGAAGCGCAAGCTACAGAGCGCTTTGGAAAGAAGGAGAAATCGGCGCGCCTAGCGTTTTCCACGCGTTTTTAGGCGCGATATGTGAAGGGCCCCTAATGTGTCTTCTCTAGTGAGTTTGCGCAGCGCGTCAGTTTGAACTTTGGTCTGAGTGGATGAACGGTCTGTGTGGCATGATTTAAATGAGTCGCTGTTTCGTTCCGCTTTTGACACATAAAAATTATATTTAACATTTATCGAACTCTTCATATAATTTTATCGAGGAAAATTATATGGAATTATTGCCCAGCCCTACACATGAGGAAGTCACACACAGGTCACATGATGAAATATGACTGATCAGATAGAGCAGATTCCATCTGCTGTTTACAAGCTACATAAAATAATTACATTTTATTACTAGTTGGTAATAGATGTCTAAATAACTGCAGAGTTAGCTTTGTTCATACTGCATTTTACCTTTCCTTTTACCATGCACATTTGCTACGAACCAGGAACTTGTTGTGTTTTCTAAGATTTCTTTATGACCTTTTTATTATTTCCTCCAACTTTGACATATTATATATCTATATGTCTTGTTTTATGTTTGTGATCTTAGAATCAGGGTGAAGTCATTACAGGAATTACTTGATTACAGTTAGTAATGGTTGTGTGTTTTGGGCCAGTTGATGGAACAGTACCTTTCATTGAACTGCTAAATCCATTTTTGGATGCCTTGTGTGGTTTTATGTAATGTTTTCTACATTGCTGTTGCAAATTCTGCTGATTTGTGACCAAGATAATGTTATCTAAGTGGCTAACATGGATGAGGTTTGCAAAAATGACTTGATATTGATAGTTTTGAAAGCATAAGTACAAAACAGTCTACAAAACAGTCAGTCATGATTTACATCACGTACCATCCTTTAACAGAAAAACTGATTTTATGTACTTACGAAGTAAGATTATAGCTCTACATTTTCCAACTTTTCGCAAATTTTGTATTTGTAAAGAAAAAAAATTAAAAAATGTAATATTTAATGAAAAATATAACCGTATCTAGCAAATGTAAAAATCATGTCACGGCAGGGTTAATGCTGGCCAGCAGTTTTTAAACATGTTGCAAAGTTCAGACTTCAATGGACTGCATGTATATGTCATCATGAGCCTTGAATTGTTTTGCACTAATTAGTTAATCCACAAGGTAGCAACCCTGAAGTCACAGAAACACAGAAGTCGGTCAAATGGCATGCTGTCAAATGGAGTGTACTTTGATAGGCTTGGTTGTATGCATATGCCACGCGTTCACTTCAGAACTGAAGTAAACTTTGGGTTATCACCCAAAAGTCTATTCCCGGTAGACTGGGTGTAAATATACTTATACTGTAAATCACTTTGAATAACAGTGGCATTTTCCTGTTAATGAAAATACGGCTTATTCTGTGGAATAAAAAAAAAAGTGTGTGTAAATGATCGTCTATGTAAATCACAGTTGCTTATCTTCCTTTAACTACCGTTAACATGATCCTGTGCTGAGTGTTACGGTAAATTCCAGAATTTATCAGAATAGCAATAAAATCAGTGTCAAGCAGTGGAAACAGCAGGAAATGCCACTTTTCTAAACTGTGCATCTTTTTCCGCTTATATCTTATGAATGGTTATGCCGTAGGAGGTGAGAGACATTGTTAAAGACTGAGAGATTAGAGCACAGCATGCTTCTTCTGCCACCTTGTTGGAAATGAAATGGAGGCTAAGGTCACAGCCGGGTCTGGGCCTTTTATCACATCCTTTGAACTACACCAACATTAAACTTCTGACAGCTCATTTGGAATAGTTTGCAAGAGCTCTATTAAGGCCAGGACACACCAAGCTGATTTAAAAAAAAAACAGCGGTGACAAAAGCTGGCGGTGTTGTCGCCTTGCGTCGACAGCATCTGGACTAAAAAGCTGCGCTTGAACACACCGCCCAGACTACAGCCGACTGCCAACTAACATGTGCGTTCTGCGTCTGCGTGAGAGGAATTAGCTGTCTGTATCAGCAGCTATCAATAGTATATGTTCGTCGTTCGAAAGTAGAAACCGAAACAAGCATATATACAAGCTACACGCATATATACGAACGTAAACAAAGAAGCGCTTGCTTACCATTTTGAATATCAGTTATGTTGATAACTTTATACATTTTAGGCGGCTCATGTTATGAAAATATTTGCATATTGGAATGCTTGGGAAAGATCACAGACAAGATGCTAAGAACGGCTTGATTTGAAAAAGGGGATATTACTTACAAAGATTTAAATAATACCACTGGGTGGATTTTTACCATAATAGGGTGGTTGTGTACACACACTAACAACACGCATTTATGTTCAAACAACATGTAAAAGTGAGTTTTGCATCTGATGGCCCCTTTATTTGTTGTTCGCTAAACTGAGCATCTAATAAGAGTTCTCACTCATGTCGATGGCCCCAACAGGCTCCCGCCAATGTGA
The DNA here is from genome assembly GCA_019740295.1 of Labeo calbasu. Lineage (NCBI taxonomy): Eukaryota > Metazoa > Chordata > Actinopteri > Cypriniformes > Cyprinidae > Labeo > Labeo calbasu. The sequence goes on along the minus strand of JAHKKF010514439.1, from coordinate 18,566 downwards.
ACCTGACGAGAGCCGATGTGTGGAACACACCAAACAAACTAGCCCGTCAGACGCTGGCCTGACATTGACCAACGACTGACTGTCGGCTTGGTGTGTCCCGGCCTTTAGAAACACAACGAGTGTTTCTGTAAAATGTAAAAATGTCTTGAGCTTGAGATATTTAACCAAAAATCCATTCAAAAACTACTGGCTTCGGGATGATGGAACCAGAAGTGCTAAATTGTGCCAACTCGTCTCCAGGTTTTGACCTGCAGCATGCTTAAAAATAAAGGTTCCAAAAGCGTGTTTTACAGTGATGTCATAGAAAAAAACACATTTTTTTGTCCTACAAAGAACCTTTCAGTGAACAGATCTTAAAGGAACTGTTTTTTGTGAAGAACATTTTAATAATCTAAAAAAAGAACCTTTGGTGCAGAAAGATTCCATGTTAAAGGGATATTCCATCCAAAAAATAAAAAAATTCTGTTAATTTACTCACCCTCAGGCCATCCAAGATTCATATATGTTACGTCATTGTGTGGTTTATGTAAACAAATTAGTAAACTGAACCAGTTCATTGAAATGAACTGTCCAAAAATGTTTGTGGAAAAGAATGACATTTCACTATTTGCTTGAGGCTGTGGATTGCAGGTAATAATGTTGTAAATGTGACCCTGGACCGCAAAACCAGTCATAAGTAGCACGAGCATATTTGTAGCAAAAGCAAACCCATTGTATGGGTCAAAATTATTGATTTTTCTTTTATGCCAAAAATCATTAGGATATTAAGTAAAGATCATGTTCCATGAAGATATTTTCTGCCGTAATTATATTAAAATTACTTTTTTGATTAGTAATATGCATTGCTACGAGCTTCATTTTAACAATAATGGAATTTTATTTTCAAGAGTGTAGGAGTCTAAATTCTCACGAAGTCTGCTAGTGTCGCCAAAGTTGCTGAAGAGGTTGCCTAGGAAGTTGTTTTAAATAACAGGAAGTTGTTTTCCATAGATACAAACTTTCACTTTAATACATCTATACACCATTTAGACCACAGGCTGTTGACCTCCATGTTTGGACAGCGGTGTACCTTTTGTGGTTTTAGAGTCGTTTGCATACTCCCTCATTTATGGTAACTCATTTGAGAGCTGAAATATAAACATCCTCCAAGCTTTAACTGAATCCCTCCTATCTCTGAGCCCGTTGTTCTCCTTGACTTTCAGCCGAGCCCGCTGGATATATTTCTGCAGAACTTTTTACAGCCTCAAGCGCTTGCTGGTTTTCAGCTCACTATGACTCATCCTCTGTGTTTATGACATTTTCTCTCTGCACTTTGAGCCACAAATTCAAGCCAATATCATTTAAGTCTCACATACAATAAGAAGCGCTTCTGGTTACTCGGCATGTCAAGGAAGGAAGGCTAACCGACACCGAGTGCCAGGGTATTGTTTTGAGCCTCTCTCAGGTTGTGTAAGTGATCAGCAGACATGTAGGTTGCAGTGTGAGAGCTGATACAGGAACTAAGAGTGTTATGAATGAGCACTGATCTACAATCTTTTTAGGAGATGAGGTGAAAAAACTGATTCAGGGTCATCATTCATATTCCTGGGAATTGTTTTTTGTTGTTATTCTTGGGAGCGTTGACATGATGTAAATTGAGCACGGATGCCAGGTGGTGGGAGACAACCGAATCTTCCCTTGGGGAGCACACAGATCATAAGCTTTGTGGATTCCTCTTCAACACACAAAGTTCTTGGCAGTACGATCCAAGATAATGTGTGTCATCTATTGTGCATTGTTTCTAATAAGCAGTGTTTCTAAAAAAACAGGGGTGTCTTCAAAACAGTTCCTGTCGCATTTATGTAACCCGTGTTATATGAGTTGCGCAACAAAGACTTCCTTTCCCCTTAGATTTGATTGAACTGCTTAGTTGTCTGCTCAGTTTCAGTTTGATTAGGTGCATTTCAATTTACATTGCTTGTTTCTAAATGAAGAGTTTTATATAATCATTATACCTATAGAAATATTTATGTATATTTCTTTTTTTTTTTTTCAGTTTTCTTCTTTTTAAACATCCCTTTTTTAACGATAACTATCACTGTCAACTCATTTTTGCTCTACACTGTAAAAAACAATTTGTTAAAACAACTTAAAATAATTTCTAAACTGGCTGCCATAAAATTTTAAGTTCAGTCAACTCAAAAAAAGTTTATTCAACTTGAAATGTTAAATTATACTAAGTGACAACTTAGATATTTGAGTTGAATCAACTTAAAATTTTAAGGCAGTTGGGTTACTTACCCATCTGTTAAGTTTAGCAAACACAAATATCTAAGTTGTTACTTAGTACAACTTAACATTTCAAGTTGACTAAACTTATTTTAGTTGTCTGAACTTAAAATTTTAAGGCAGCAGGGTAACAAATTATTTTAAGCTGACTCAACAAATTGTTTATTTTTTACAGTGTAGGTGACAAATCAACAGATTTCGCAATAACACTTAGCGCCTATGATTTCCGCGATGCAGAAAACGCAGATGGAATCGTGTAATACGGTCATGAAAATTACGTTTTCTGTATAATGTGGAATGTCATGTAATTTGCCAAATTTCGGATGACCTACATGTTCTGCGTGTCTCTGTGTAAATGAATGGCGCAGACGTGCAGTTTCGTTTACTACACGCATACTGAAGCACGCTTGTGGTGCTTTCAGCCTCTGTCGCCTCAATATGAGTATATTAACACGTGAACATAATCTCTAGAGCTGCTCTTAGTCACTTCATGAGCCTTTTATTATCTCTTTTGAGAAAAACTTGTCATATCATATACAAACAGAAACTTAAAGGTCTTCACAGCAGCCTGCAAAAGTTGGGTTTCGCTTGAAGGAACCGTGACAGAAATATATTACTTAACGTAATAATTGTAGTAGTAGTACTAATAAAATTATTATTAAAACATTATTTTTAAGGAATATTTACCGGAATTTTTTTTTTAACCAGAATTTATTTACCAGAAAAATGTAAATACACAACACAGTATTTCTGGAAAAAAAAGGAAGTAAATTATTAAATTAGTTTTTTTTATAAAATCAATTATTTAGAGACTTCTGATTTTTAAAATTTAATGAAACCATTAAAATGAAACCCAGAAAATTAATGGAAAACGCAGGATTTGGTAAAAATAAAATTGAATTTGAGAGAAAAAAAAAAGTTTTTTTTCAGGGCCTTCATTTTTTTTGTAACTTTAATGAATAACAAATATTATGAATTCAACAAATAAGTTTCATGATTTCAATTAATTAGACATGCTTACTTAATTTAACCGTTAAAACAGAGTCTAGAAAAATAAAAATTGAAAAAAGCGGAATTTGTAAAAAAAAAAAAAAAAAAAGAAAAAAAAGGAATTTGGGAAAAAATAAAACTGATTTCATGGGCCCCTAAACAGTGTAGAATACAACACCGAAAACTAAATGATTGTTTGCGAGGCATAAAAAATAAGTTTTAAGCACCTTTAACTGACCTGGAAAGACAAGTGAGAGCCCTGTCAACTGGCCAGTGATGTCATCTGATCTAAGCGAGGGTTTGCACTTCCTTCACGTTTTGACCAATTATCTGGATACGTGCCATATAGTTTGCATGGTTAATGTACTACTGAATACGTTGTTCTGCTAATTTCTGCTGTCTAAACCATGGAAAAACTGTGTGGAAGCTGCTAAATCATATAGAGAAGGACTTAGTAAGCAGGAAGGGGGGCAATATCTTGACAAACAAAAATTAATAGATGCATACAAGCAGTATTATTTAAGATAATACCTACCTGACTAGAAATTAGGGCTGCACAATCAATCAAATGTCTAATCTTGATTACAATTACAAATGCCACAATTATGTAAGCGTTGAAAGGCACAATTACAACAACAACAGAAAAAATTAACTTACATTATTCAGCTTTTTTAAGATGTGTGTGTGCTTGTGTGTGTGTGAGAGAGAGTGTATTTTCCCTACAGGTTGTCTTAAGGGTTTTTCTTTCTCATTGTTTTAATTTTTAATCTTTTATATTTAATGAAGAAACTTTATAAAAAAAATGTAGCATGCTTCAAGCAATGGTATAAAGCTATTCAAAACATCATTCAGTGTAAATTGCGATAATCAGAATTAAAAATCGCAGTTACGGTTTCAAGGGAATAATCGACAATTATGATTTTTGTCATAATCGTGCAGCCCTACTGGAAATGATAAGAACAAACACAAATGTTGTCAAGATTCTTGCCCTGGAAAGCCTGGTTCAGTTTGAACTTTTATACCTCTCTTCTCCTTGATTTGTTATAACTTTTGACAGTCTATAGTACTCCAAATGTTTTTCCCGGTCTGACCGATAAGTGCAGCCCAAAACATGACAATAATTGACCATTTTCAGCAGCAGTAATCAACAAAATATGTGTTTTTTGTTCGGTTCAGTGGCATTGATTATGTTAAGTGCTGCCAATATGGCTGAAACTTGAGGCTGTCTACACGGGATGGGACAAAGCGACTGTTTCAAATCCATTTTTCATCAAGTCAAAAGTAGCGCAGGCCCTTTGAGTAAAAAAACACTGTCAGGGATTGTATCGCATTGAATATAGACAGATTTACTGATTATAATTGGTTTTATTGTGTTTAGTCGTGGTATTTTCTGTCTATTTTGCTTTTAGTTGTTTTTGCTTGAACTCATTTGTGTCTAATCTGCTGTAACCACAGCCAACGAGGATTTGTAACAGTCACCTGATTAGCTGGGTGACTAGTGATATACTCTAGATTTGCAAGCAAAGTGTTACATTCACAGCAGTTTATTGTTTTGTACTTTGTACTTGATAGTTTAATGGTTGTACATTTAAATTGTAAAATGACTTTAGAGTGCTTATAAATAAAACGGGTAGCCTAGAAAAAGTTTTGAAGTTTTAAAGTCTATCCAACCAAAGTGAACTAGTGGACTGTATTGTATATACGATAGTTTATACATTAATTCCACAAACTATTATATACATTAATAACCGGAAATGCTACCTATTGACGTGACTGGGATTGTTATCTATGGGTCCAACCCTCCACCTCATACGCTTTTAGTTTTACCTGTTCATGAATAAAGTAATTTACTTCCCCATTGCTCACACAGCAGGTAGACATGGCGAGTCAAGTTGCAGTTCGTTATGTGGACAACAATGTAAGTTTGCTTCATAGCTTAATCGCTTTGGTTAAGGGCTGTCTGATGACGATTTAATTATTTATTTATCAATTAATGAAATTAGTTAATTTATAATAGATTGTGTCTATTATATTCTTACACATTTCTATAAAAGTTTTATATGAAAAAAATATATGTTTTGTGGTTCTCGTTTGGCTAATTTACAGATTTGTGTAGTTTAGTGAAAAGAGAAGTGAAAGTTTCGTGCGTGAGGTCGTTTTGGACACGAGGACTTGAGGACGCATTTCCCTTTTCTCGTGTCCTTTTCTCTCTATCATTCAGTGTGCAAACCTCAGAATAAATGGGTAAAAAGTAAGTGTTGTGTGCCAGCGCTGGTCTTTTTTAGTCAGTTTGTCAGCACAAACAGCGCTCTGTGTGTGGGTGTGGATGTGGTGAACTGTGAGAGTGTGTTCCACAGCATTTTAAGGTAATGTAGAGAGAAACGGCGTCCTTGGGCTTTTGAGGTTTTCCTCTTTGAACGGATGCTCTCGCTGCTTTACGATCAACAGCCACTGATTTCTTTGGCCTCGACACGCTGGTGACATGCACCGAACACTTCCTTGACATTTCTGATGTTTGCCTGTTTTGTTGATTAGAGTTACTAATGAAGACTAAGCTTGGGTTTTTTTTCTGATACGTCATGAAATGAACTGCATACAGAAGCGATATTTAGCATTTGCAGATCTTGAGACGTGCTGTTTATGTCTGTTGGTCGTTGAGGTACTTTCACTCTTTAAGTTCGCCTTTGTTTTGAACTGTTTAAGAGGAAGGAACAAGGAAAAAATATCTTGACAAGCTGAACGGACCAGTTAGGTTTGTCTTCCCTTTCTCAAATGTGTTCATAGCTGTCTTCTGTTGATCTTGCAGGTCAACATGGCCCAGTGGAATCAGTTACAGCAGTTGGAGACACGGTATCTGGAGCAGCTGTATCACCTGTACAGTGACAGCTTCCCTATGGAGCTGCGGCAGTTCTTGGCCCCCTGGATCGAGAGCCAGGACTGGTGAGTTGCCAACAACTGGATATGACATAAGAGAGAAAGACCTTAGCACTCTAGAGGTCTGAGTCTGATATGATGCTGATATGAAGATATAATGCTTAAAGATATAATTGTTTGACTTCTTCTGGACAAAGTCCAGATGAAACAGACGTGGTGACGGATCTTTTCTTTTCTATTGTGACGTACATTATATATAGGCCTGTACACAATGCTGGGTCGATTACATACTGATTGTAAGTAATCCGTTACTGATTCCAAATTACATTACAAAAATTGTAGTTAGTAACATAATCCGTTACATTACACATTTTAGATAATATAATCAGACTACTTTTAGATTACTTTTCACCTAACTCGTTTGTCACATTGATAAAAATACAAAGAGTAAGAAAATATATTCCATTTGTTGTAATTAACAACATGAAGTGCATTAAACATTTCATTATGTCAGGGTTTCCCAAACTAGGAAACTGCAGGGGGGTCGTTTAATGAGTTTAATGAAAAGCTAATAATTAATTAAATCATAAGCTTAAAATTAAAATAGGTACTTTTAAAAATACCTGCATGTCATATGACCATAACCAACGTCAGAGAACCATGTAAATGCAAATGTGATGCTTCATTATTAAAATATTTATTTTAAAATCTCGGGTAATTCAAGTAAAAATATGATGTGGAGGTTCAGATGTCAAAAAAGTTTAGGAATGCCTACATTACATGTAAATAAGACATAATGTGAATTTTTACTTTTTTATGTGTTTCAAATTCAAAAGCCTAGTAAGATATGCTTAAATAATCCACCATAATTCAAATAAAAACTGATGTGTTTATCAGTAGTTGATGTAATGTTGAAACTTCTTAAACCTGAAATGATTTCTGTAAATCCAGTGGTCAAATGCTGTGTCGCCACCTCACTAGTGACTAGCCTTTGTGTAAATGTCCACATAACAGGAAGACTTTGGAAGACACTGAGTGTATATAAGACGTTGGCTACTTTAGAGAGAAACATTTAAAAGATGAAAGAGGAATTAGGGGGAATCAATACATTTTGAATCATTTATTGCTATTGAGAGAATAACATGGAATCATGTAATCAATAAAAAGTACACTGGGTTAAAAATGCTGCGTTAAAAACAACCCAACTTGGGTTATTTGGCTACCCAGTGCTGGGTAAATATTAGACGGAACACATGTTGGGTTATTTTTATTATATAGCTGGCTTAAAATGGGCTGGAAATTAAAAATCACACACAGAATTATAGAGGCGACAGAAATAATCAAAAGATGAACATTTAATATTAAGAAAGAATTGATTTTTTTTGGGTGAATAAAGCTTAGTTTACAATATTACATATATTTGAACATAAAAATGGACCATTTAAAAGTAGCATTTTAATTTTAGTGGATTTAACCGTTCTCTGTAATCACTTTTTAAATGTTAATTCTTGTGCCAGTGCGTTGCTGAAATCTGAGCCGGTGAAGGGCTGCTGTTCGCCGGGGGAACTTTGAGCCTTAGATCGCCGCCATGCATTTCACTCATAGCTGAAAGATGCTGTGACTGACACCATAACCTGCCCATATACAAACAGTACAGAGATTAGAGAACATATTTTAACATCATATTGAATTCAATATTATACCGAATAAAATAAATTTGTTATGCAAGGCAAAAGGCGTTTCCATCATGCAAAACGACCGCTTCTGACGCATTTACCTGACTGATATGTCGTCCTTGTATGTTGCAGTGCGTAAAATAATATAATTTACAGCAAAGTAAGGAACAAGTGCACCAAATCAGTGGCGCTGAAAACCACTAAAGCCTGCGCTCTGACTGTAACTCCAGTCTCAACCTAGCAGCTGGGTAGAAAAAATAACCCAATATTTAATAACCCATTAAAAATGACCCAGCAGCTTAGTTACAGAAAAACTACCCAGCACCTGAGTAAAAAATAACCCAATGTCGGCACCGATAACCTGGTGGGCAGTGCGCCGACAAGCAGCGCCATTGTGCTATGGTCGTCCCGAGTTCGAATCCCAACTTGAAGACCTTTCCCGATCCCACCCCCTTCTCTCTCTCCCACTTCGCTTCCTGTCCTGTATGATCTGTCCTATCATAATAAAGGCAAAAAGGTCAAAAATAAAAAAAAAATAATAACCCAAAAAAATGACCCAACAAGCTGAACCCAGCACTAATTTCAAGTATGTAGTTTTTGGAATCTGATGACATAATCCAGATTACAGAACATTTAACCAGTTACTACCCATCTCTCTTTCTCTCTTTCTATCTCTCTCTCTCTATTGTATTATATTAAATATATAAATCTATGCATAAGTATATAAATATATATTCATTGGAAAGAGTCCAGTCTTTAAATTGTAATGTTATAATATTACTAAATAATTATACAATTTATGAATTGATTTTAAAGACTTTCTGACACCAAAAAAAGTGAAGATATTTTTACCTGATGACATAGAGGTGTTTTTTTGCTTGTTATCATGCTCATAAACCCTAACCACTCCTAGATATCATCTTTAGAACTGCACTTCCTTATTCTTAGAATGATGGTCATCTTTAGTGATGTCACGCCTCTGCCCGTAAAGTGCTCCTGGAAAGTCTGCTGTGAACAATAACACAAACCAGAGCCGGTTTTTTTCCCTCTGAATGTTCTCATAGCATCAGTGTGAATGGCTTCTTGTGTGGAGTATGAAATGTAACTTTGAAATGACTCATGTCCGGTTTCATCTCCTCGTGTCCGGTTTCTTTCTGAGAGCGTGCATCTTTGAATCGAAAGGGGGAAAATAAAAGAGAAAAAAGAAGGTGAATAAAATTAATCGTGGATGTCAACTAGTGAAATCTCACATATGCTCCCTTAGGGGGCAGCACCACACTTGGAGAACCATTGGGTTGGTAATGTTGTCTTTTTTTTTTTTTAACTTTTCTAAACTGAATTTTGATACAGTTTCAGTGCTGCATTTCACTTTGAAAGTCCAAAGTCATCGTCCTTCACATCACCCTCTCATGTTTTCTGGTTAGCGTGGTTAAAGTAAACTTGAGACAGTACAAATAACCTGTGGGATGTTTGGTTTGTTTTGTGCTGACTGTGATAGAACTTTCTGAATGGATTGTTTGTTTAAGTGCTCAGAGGAACATTATTATCAGTAGTATAATGAAGCCTGTAATTTATTGATTAAAAACACATTATTGCTTCAGGTCAAAGACTGCTGTTGATACTTGCGTTTGAACCCAACCATTCAAACACAATCCACCGTTTTTGTAAATACTCAGTCTTCACTCCTTAGTTGATCTCATTAAATTTGCAGTTGTCAAAGAGATTATTTAGAAAAGCATGGCACATGTAAGATGGTAGAATTGTCTCGTTTATACCACAGTAAATATCAAATCTGTTTTATGTTGTTTACACTTGAGAGGAGTGAAACAGTGAAGCTGTTTGCACTGATGCCAACTTTGTTTATTTGCTATGAATTTGATCTTGAATTTGAAAGTTATCAAATTAAATGAAGTACCATTTATTTGTAAAGTAATTACTGGATTATCAACAAATATGTATTTGGGCAATTGAATAAAAAAATAAAAATCGTCCTATGGTGTGACAGCAAAAATGTAGAAAAAAAAACTTAACATACAAATAACATGATAAAAATTTATCTTCATTCTTACAGTTACAAATAGCATGAGAGAGGTTTATCTTCAGTGTTAGAAGTTATTATTATTATTATTATTATTTTTTACATTTTTCTGTCAGACCATAGGACACATTGATGCATCAACTACCCATTTCCATATTATTAACTATAATATTTAATATACAAATTTCTGGTGGTTTAATACCAAATACCAGTGGTTTAATATTAAATTACTCATACCGTGATCTAACATTTTAGTCATACTGCTGATGCAAGATACATATTTATTTTATGTGGTGATATTTTCATGTGCCCTTGCTAACACTGGAAAATGTGCTAATGTGTGTTAGTTGGCAAATGTTAAATTGACTGAACCAGACCTTAGACAGTTAAATTTATTATTATAGAAACATTTTACATTAAGGTTCATTAGTTGACATTAGTTAACTACATTAGTGAACATGAACTAACTAGAATTAACAATACTTCTGCAGCATTTATTAATCTTCAGCACTTACTAATGCATTATTTAAAAGCACAAGTTGTGTTTGTTAACATTAGTTAACGCACTGTGAATTAACGCGAACAAACAATGAACGACTATATGTGACCCTGGACCACAAAACCAGTCATGGGGTTAATTTTTTTTAAGTTGGGATTTATACATCATCTAAAAGCTGACTTAATACGCTTTCCATTGATGTATGGTTTGTTAGGATAGGACAATAGATACTATTTGAAAATCTGGAATCTGAGGATGCAAAAAAAAAAAATCTAAATATTGAGAAAATCGCCTTTAAAGTTGTCCAAATGAAGTTCTTAGCACATTACTAATCAAAAATTAAGTTTTGATATATTTGCAGTAGGAAATTTATGAAATATCTTATGGAACATGATCTTAATATCCTAATGATTTTTGGTATAAAAGAAAAATCGATCATTTTGACCCATACAATGTATTTTTGGCTATTGCTACAAATATACCCGTGATACTTAAGACTGGTTTTGTGGTCCGGGGTCACATACTTTTATTACTTTACATTAACAAGACGAATAGTGCAATAAATCTTGTTCTTTGTTCATGCTAGTTAATACGTTAACAAAGGACTCCTTTATTATTATTACAACTATGATAATGACGTCTTCGGTTGTAGAATATGTTCCTGGTCTTTTTAAATTCCTTTCTAATGCGTAACAGTGATGTGTGTTTCTTCACTGACGGCTGCCTGCTGAGTGATGTCAGCAGTTTGGAATTTGTGCTGAGTAACAGCAGAAAAACTGAGATCATGTGACGATGACGGCAAACTGCAGTAACAAATACCTACACATGAGAGCCAGGACGTTCAAAATACTCACTGTCAGTTTATACAGTTTGATTGCTTTGTAACATTTGTACAGAGGCTAAAGTCTTTGACAAATGCTTTGATGCACCTACCATTGCAATTATATATAAATATGTGGTTAATCTAATATTTCATGTGTTTTAAAAGTATTGTGTGAAAACTAATAATAGTCTGATGTAACAAAGCTGATTTGAGTTCAGTTCACAAGCTTTTGATTTGATTCGGTTTCAATTCAAATGTGAATGTTTGGATTATAATGTCAAAACTCATGTTGGCCATCCACTGACTAAAACTTTCGTTTAAAGTTGTGCATGATTTAAAATGCTTTTGCGATGGGTTTCAAGCTGCGATATTTAGCGTTTTCTATTTGCTGTAACATACCATGCTTCAATAGGCAATGTTACTTGTTCTAAAGGTAATGACATGTCTAATTGTCAAATGCATTTATGGAATGGAGGAAGCTGCTCATTACCGCATCACATGAGCCTGTTTACTTCTGTCTGTCACAGGGCGTATGCGGCCAACAAGGAGTCTCACGCCACGCTTGTGTTCCATAACCTGCTGGGGGAGATTGATCAGCAGTACAGCCGCTTCCTGCAGGAGAACAATGTCCTGTACCAACACAACCTGCGGCGCATCAAACAGCACCTGCAGAGCAAGTATCTGGAGAAGCCCATGGAGATCGCCCGCATCGTGGCCCGCTGCCTGTGGGAAGAGCAGCGTCTGCTGCAGACGGCCACCACTGCCCAGCAGGTAAACACACACACACACACACACACAAACACACACACACACACACACACACATATACATATATATATATATGCATACAGACACACCTACACTCTTGAAAAGGCACATTTAAAGGATTAGTTCACTTCCAGAATAAACATTCCCTGACAATTTACTCACCCACATGTCATCCACAATGTTCATGTATGTCTGTCTTCAGTCGAAAAGAAATAAAGGTTTTTGAAGAAAACATCCAGGATTTTTCTCCATGTAGTGGACTTGAGTGGTGGCCAACAGGTTGAAGGTTCAGCTTCAATGCAGCTTCAAAGGGCTCTGCACGAGAAGGGTCTTATCTAGTAAAACGATCTGTCATTTCCTTTAAAAAAAAAAAAACTTTACTTTTTCACCACTAATGCTCATCTCGCATCTAGCTCAACCTCACGCATTAAGTAATCATGTAGAAAGGTCACGTGTGACATAGGCGGAAGTACTTACCCAGTGTTTACAAAGCGAACATCTGAAGTGTATGATTTTGAAGTTGGAGAAGAAAATGAGATTTTCGCCCTACCCTACTTTTTTGAACCGAAGTACACAGACGAAGAGCAAACCACATTTAACTTTTTCAACGTGATTATGCAATGCGTGAAATGTGTGAAGTGGAGCTAGTGCAAGATTAACAGTTGTGGTTAAAAGGTGTAACACAGAAGCCTTTTCGCTAGACAAGATCCTTAGTCCTCATCTAGAATCATGTAGAGTCCTTTGAAGCTGCATTGAAACTAGACCTTCAAATTGTTGGCCACCATTGAAGTCCACTATATGGAGAGAAATCCTGGAGTGTTTTCCTCAACTTTTTCAACTGAAGAAAGACATGAATATATCATGAGTAAATTATCAGAAAATTTAATTCTGGAAGTGAACTGATCCTTTCAACACGAGATGAATGTTGTATTTACTTATGAGTGATATTTCATACTCACTGAGCTTCTATGGTAAATAAATGTCATGAGAGAAAAATATTTGATGTTACATCTGGATTTCATTTATGAATAATTAAATTACACACAGTATATGTATATTTTTACTCACCAGACCAGTTTTCAGGTCCTTTTCAGTCCAACACAATAATAGATTCCACTTTGTAAGGACCTATTTAGTTTCTTGCTTCTCCAATCTCCAGGATGGCCAGGTTGCCCATCCCACTGGCACTGTGGTGACAGAAAAACAGCAGATACTGGAACACAACCTGCAGGATATTAGGAAGAGAGTACAGGTTGGTAAATAAAATCACACTTTTATTGACCAACCTTGATTAGTTTTGTTCACAATTACAGGTACATATGCATCCCTTTTCAATATCATCTCTCCAACAAATGCAGTTTTGAACGCACAAACATTTTCTTTAACAGCATTTTTGACATGTACAAGTACAAGTCATGCCACAGACCAGGGCTGCATTTCTCAAAAACATTGTAAACCCTAAACTGATCATAGGTCCATTGGTAACAGTGGTTCTGCGATCAACTTACTGTAGGCTTACAACGCTTTTGGGAAACGCAGCCCAGGTAAGATAATAAAAAGACATTTAGAAATAAAAAAAATAAGGCATTTAGATTTTTTTTTTTTTATGTATAAAAACTAATTTGTGTTTTTAATATTTTCTGTTTTTTAATTTTTTTTATTATATTTTTCTGTTCATTATTAGGGTACTGATAGATGCGTAAAACTAAAGAGATACAACTAGAGCTATCAATAGAATAAAATAATTGATAAATCTGATTTCTGACCAGTTCTTATAAAAGCTCTGATAATTTTTTAAAATAAATTAAATGTTTATTTTCAAAATGAATTATTTTCCTGTTTTTTTTTCTTAATTTTTATCTGAAATATTCCACAAACCACTTTAGCACCCCCTTATGGCCCCAGTTTGAAAGCCCCATATTTAACATATTGCCCTTAAGCACAAAATGAGGGTCTCTTTAACTTGTGCTGTCAAACAATTAATCGCGATGAATCACATTGAAAATTAAAGTTTTTGTTTACATAAAATGTGTGTGTACTGTGTATATTTATTATGTATATATAAATGCACCTGCATGTACAGTATATATTTAAGAAAAATGTTTATATATTAAAAAAAACATCTGTATATATAATACCAATTATATGATACATGGAAATATTCTCAAAATATATACGGTATGTGTGTGTATTTAGATATATATATATAATAAATATACACAGTATACACACATGTATTATGTAAACAAAACTTTTCGATGCGATTTAATCACGATTAATCGTTTGACAGCACTGATTTTTATCTTCATGGGGTGCAACCTCTTACTAATCCAGCGGCTTTATTTTTTTATACAGGATATGGAGCAGAAAATGAAGATGCTGGAAAATCTCCAAGATGATTTTGACTTCAACTACAAAACTCTTAAAAGTGCTGGAGGTATGATGAGTACATGTTGCTGTCTTTTTTTTCTGTCCAAAAGATCAAATCTTAATACATCTATGTTACCTTTCAGAGTTGTCCCAGGACCTGAATGGAAACAGCCAGGCAGCAGCCACCAGGCAGAAGATGTCTCAGCTGGAGCAGATGCTGAGCGCTCTGGATCAGCTGAGGAGGGTGAGATACAGAATCAAGTCACAAAATACAGTGTTGACTTCTGGAAATCTTGAAAATACATCCTAGCATGTCATTCATTACATTTATGCATATGTATTCTATCTGTTTTGCAGCAAATAGTGACTGAGATGGCAGGGCTGCTGTCAGCCATGGACTTTGTGCAGAAGAACCTGACAGATGAAGAACTGGCCGACTGGAAGCGGAGGCAGCAGATCGCTTGCATCGGAGGACCACCGAACATCTGCCTGGACCGCTTAGAGACATGGTACACAGTCCATTCACGACCAAACCTGCTTTTAAATTGCGCTTTTTTGTGGTTTGGTTCATTTATTTTTTTAATCTCTGTCTTTCAGGATCACCTCTTTGGCTGAGTCGCAGTTGCAGATAAGACAGCAGATCAAAAAACTGGAGGAGCTTCAACAGAAGGTCTCGTACAAAGGAGATCCAATCATTCAGCACCGCCCAGCTCTGGAGGAGAAGATCGTAGACCTGTTCCGCAACCTTATGAAGAGGTTTGAAATCACTCGCTCGTGTGTGAACTCTACAAACTAACGCAACAGGTTCTGATCAGTGATGTTTGCTTGCTCGTGTCATTGCAGTGCGTTTGTTGTTGAGAGGCAGCCTTGTATGCCCATGCACCCTGACCGACCACTTGTCATCAAAACAGGAGTTCAGTTCACCACCAAAGTCAGGTGGGTACATGCAGAGGTGAGTCATAATCGAAAGACGTCTGGGCACAAATAGTGAATTTTTTCCCCCTGCTCTCTTTCAGGTTACTTGTGAAATTCCCGGAGTTGAATTACCAGCTGAAAATCAAAGTGTGTATTGACAAGTAAGTCCCGCTGCCTGGCTGTGACATCAGAATGAAATGACTTTGACGTGCCAATTTTTAATCTTTTCCTTCTGTTTTCTGCAGGGAGTCGGGTGACGTGGCAGCCATTCGAGGGTGAGTTTTGAGGTTCAAATGATGCTAGTTAAATGGTTATTTTTAGCTATAGGCTGATATATGTTGGTCATTAATATTTCAGCTATTTGGTAGAAGTGTAATATATTTTTTTACATATTGTTACATACAGTTACAAAAAATGTGGTGAAATGAAGTCTCGCTCTTGCTTGTACCTGTGAAAGTTGTTGCATTACAGAGTCATCTGCTTGTTTTTCTCCAGTTCACGAAAGTTCAACATCCTTGGCACCAACACTAAGGTGATGAACATGGAGGAATCCAACAACGGCAGCCTGTCAGCAGAGTTCAAACATCTGGTAAGCTCAGCTATTACGCTAATCCTTTGTTTTTTCAGAGCCCAGAACCGTTTGTTTTCTCAATTTGTGAGTTGTGTGAGAGACTGTTGGCTCTCTGAAGCAAAACTAAACTCCCATAAAACATTTTTTAAACTTTTATTTATTTGTATGCTAACAATTCCCAGCATTGAATTTATGAGATTTATTTAATCTCAAGCTTGTTCTTCAGTGTTATTTTTTTCTTCGTAAAACAAATGCACCAACTTTTGACCTTGATGGTTGACTGAGATAAAATAAATAAATTAAATTAAATAGAGATGCTTTTGATTATTAAAATTTAATGAAATCAGTAAAAAACAGAAAAAATGGAATTCAGAAAATTTTTTTTTTAAATAAAATAAAATGAATGTTGCTTGAATTTATTTTGACTTGTTATTCTGTCAGACTCTTCTATTTAATTTTTTTTATATTTAATAACTAAAATTTAAGCATAAAAGGTGTTTAAATAATTCAAAAATATTAAAAATATATTAAAAAATATTTCTGTTTTTATAAAAATCAACCCCTGGAACATAAAGGTGTCTGTAGTTTTACATTTTTACTGCAAAATACTTAAATTACTTACTAATTTAGGGCCCTATCAGACAGAAGGATTCATTTTCCGTCAGTCTTTGTACACAATGTAACTACAGAAGAGTCAAGTTTTAAATAAGAAAAATATCAAAACTCTTTGGTCATTTTTAAGCGAGATGCTAACGGTCGAATCGGATTCAATGATCTATGCTAAGCTATGCTAAAAGTGCTACCACCAGACCCAGAGATCGGCTGAATGGATTCGAAAATGGTAAAACTCAACTGTTAAACTCTAGTGGAGTTGGAAAATGAGCCTATTTTCCAAAAAAGTGGAATATTCCTTTAAAACATTATTTATAATGGAAAATTTACCAAAATAATTGTATACCAGAATTTATTTAGCAGAAAAATGTAAATGTACGACACAGTATTTCTGGGAAAAAAAAAAAAANTAAACTCTAGTGGAGTTGGAAAATGAGCCTATTTTCCAAAAAAGTGGAATATTCCTTTAAAACATTATTTATAATGGAAAATTTACCAAAATAATTGTTTACCAGAATTTATTTAGCAGAAAAATGTAAATGTACGACACAGTATTTCTGGAAAAAAAAAAAATATATATATATATATATATATATATATATATATATATATATATATATATATCAATTAATTAGAGATGCTTTTGATTATTAAAATTTATTGAAACCAGTAAAATTGAATTGAGAATTGAATTGTTTTTCAGACTCTTCGAGAGCAGAGATGTGGCAATGGAGGCCGAACCAACAGTGACGTAAGTCTTTGTGTAATAAGGATTATGCCAGAGTTTTGATTCAGGGCTTCTAGTGAACAAATCAGTGTAAGCATTGACCTTTGCCCTCTGAACTACAGGCGTCTCTGATAGTGACCGAAGAACTGCACCTGATCACATTTGAGACAGAGGTCTACCACCAAGGACTAAAGATCGACCTTGAGGTGAAAAATTACATCCATAAACAACACTCACTGAATGTTTAAACGATTAGTTCGTTTAAAAAATGACTCGTGTCTTATGACAGGATTCCTGTCACAAAGGCGCTGTCCTGTTGAGCTGTTTATTAAATCGAAGATGATAATATTAAACTCTGAGTACCGATTAAGACCATCACACTACTGCTGTAGATTGATTCGACGTACTGAAAGCCAATAAGGTCATTGTGATAGGCTGTCGTCATGGCAGCAGCAGTAGCAGGATAAGAGTATGTAACCAGGCAGCGTGTCTTTGGGTAATCAGCCACTTATTAAACCTCTAAATGCACACAGTGCTCTCACCATGCCTATTGTGTGCTGATAAGAGCACATGCAAAGTCATTCCTTTCCCTGTGGATAGACACAACAGGGTCACATAAAATACCAACACACTCAGCAGGTTAATTAAAAAAGATAATTAAGCCATTCGGCTCTGTTTGCTTAAGAATGATTCAGCCTCAGGTCTCTATTTGCGCTAATCAGATTTCCGACTGAGCAAGCTGTACAAAAATAGCGGGATTTGTTATTCTAAATTGTATATAAATGTCATTATCTTTACGCAGACACATTCTCTCCCGGTGGTGGTCATCTCTAATATCTGTCAAATGCCAAACGCCTGGGCGTCCATCCTGTGGTACAACATGCTGACTAACCATCCCAAGGTTTGAAATGAATCCGCAGCAAGCCGTACTTACTGTTTGCACAAGAGCTTATATAAGTTATTAAGAATTCTTCCTCTGTATCGTCACAGAATGTGAATTTCTTCACCAAACCTCCAGTAGGAACGTGGGATCAGGTGGCTGAGGTGCTCAGCTGGCAGTTTTCATCCACAACCAAGCGAGGACTTACCATTGAGCAGCTCACCACACTCGCTGAGAAACTTCTGGGTATGTATGCGTTTGTGTGTCGCAGTGTTGGGGAGTAGTTACATGTAATGGAGTTACGTAATTTAATTACAAAATGAATGTATCTGTTACAGTTACTTAGAAAAAATGTGTAATTAACTTAGTTGAACAGTGTTGGGGGTAACGCATTACAAGTAACGCAAGTTATGTAATATTATTACTTTTTCCAAGTAACTAGTAAAGTAACGCATTACTTTTTACTTTTACTTTTTTTCAAATAAGTAACGCCAGTTACTTTTCCCCCCATTTATTGATTAAAAGCTCTCCTGTCCCCATGTTGAGAGAAATCGG
>JAHKKF010514434.1:7432-25604 GCA_019740295.1 Labeo calbasu | reverse complement strand
TCAGTATTCTTACTGTATCGTACTATATGAGCCATAAAAGCCTAAAGTATATATACATATATACAAGTATATATTTTATATATATGACCAAAACCAGTCATAAGTAGCACAGGTATATTTGTAACAATAACCAACAATACATTGTATGGGTCAAAATGATTGATTTTTCTGTTATGCCAAAAAATCATTAGAATATTAAGTAAAGATCATGTTCCATGAATATATTTTGTAAATTTCCTACCGTAAATATATCAAAACTTAATTTTGATTGGTAATATGCATTGCTAAGAACTTCATTTGGACAACTTTAAAGGGAATTTTCTCAATATTTAGATTTTTTTTCTTTTTTTTTTTTTTAAATAGTTGTACCTCAGCCAAATATCAATGGAAATGGAAAGCTTATTATATATATATATATATATATATATATAGTCTGTTACTGATTTCAGATTACATTACACAAATGGTAGTTAGTTTTAGGTCACATAATCAGACTACTTGTAGATTACTTTTGACACAACTGGTTTACCACAGTGATTTAAATAGGATGAACTTTGATCATATTGATATAAAAATACGGAGAAATAAAATATATTCCATTCATTATTAACAACATAAAGTGCATTAAATATCAAAGTTTCCCAAACTGGAGTTTGTGAGTTTAAAGACAAACTAATAATTAATGAAATCATCATCTTTTACAAATGACAACGATCAAAATAAAACACTTACCTTTTTACCTGCATGTCATGTGACCATGTGTATACTTTTTAATTAATTCATTTAAAGTGTAATATAATCTGAGTACTTATATGTACAATTATATATATATAATTTTGTATAAAGGCTCAATAAACTGTTTCATTATTTATTTATTTTTTAAATTAACATTTCATATATTAGACTTTACAGAGTTAATCAAATACTAGTAGCCTACTTATTGCTATTTTACAAGTAACTATTGTTACTGGTTATCTTTATTTTTCATGCTTTTTCATCTGTGTAAAATCACAAAGACACATTTAATATTTTTTCAGCATTCCAGAGCATACTGTTACTGTATTTAAATTATGCCTACACATAGGTTATGATATTTATTAAAATTAGAACATAACTTTTTTTTATATTTACATCACAGTAAAGAAATATGAGAGATTTAAAAAAATAAATACCTTCTCAACACTGAATTTAGACGGTAACTCACCGCACGACGCACACAGTGTCGTTACAACGATTTTAAAGCTGTTTAAATGTAAATAAATAAATAACTACGGATAACAGGCCTAGCAAACATTTTTTTGGTAAAATTAAAGAACAAACTGTTCTCTCGGCCCCACCTACAGTGTGTCGTCATGTCCGCGAAAACCGCTCTTCCGTCTGTTTCGCGCATGTGTAGTCCTCTTTACGACTCGGCTGGCGAAGATGGCGGACACACAGGTACGTGAGTCCCAACGGCGTGGTCATGAAAACGCATTTGATTTTACGTTTAACTTAAACTCAAAGCCAGAAATTCTGGTAGATAAACAGCAAAGAAACCATCATAGAAGCAATCATGTCCAAATGGATCGCAATGAAGATTAGAAAATGTGTTTTCCATCTCCGGCTAACGGGTAGGAAGCGTTGTTGAACGGGAAGGCGAGCGGCCTTGCCTTACCCGACCAGCAGAAAGTGATTTTTTTTAAAAACATGCAACTGTTTATTTGATTTAACGTTATGATGTAAATAAAATAGCTGTATATTGTCTGTTGAATTTGTCTTATTGAATGGCGTAATAAGCGAATTTGTCTGCAAGGAATGGAATAGCACATGGATATACTCCATATAATCCGACAAAAGAGAGCTCTAAAATACCGCCTTATGAAGTAGTTATCTCTGTCAATCGTGTCCAGAAAACATTTGTAGATATTTTTGTGGGTTTTTACAAGTTCTCTAAATAGTAATGAAGCTGCAAATGATGTATTTTCTCACGATGGTCTTCCAAGTCTGTCAGGCTCTGACGACACTGCCTTATGGCATCACTGATGCAGCATGAAACCCCAAAAATGTTTTGATATAGTTTACAAAAAATTAAAGTTCATTGGCTTTGGTGTAGGTGAAGATATGCTAGTAGTCCAGACTGTCCAAAGGAAACCTTTTGTGGATTGTAACTTTGATTATAAAGTTATTCCAGAATAAGCATTGGTTTGTATGAATTATGACTGAATCTGTGCTGCTTGTCTTGTTTCAGAACGAGAGGGCTTATCAGAAACAGCCCACCATCTTCCAGAACAAAAAGCGAGTTCTAGCTGCTGAAGGAAGTGGCAAAGAGAAGCTCCCACGTTATCACAGAAACGTTGGCTTGGGCTTCAAAACCCCCAGAGAGGTGAGCTTGTGTTTGTGTGCAAATGTAACTCTTTTATCGCAGATGATGTCTTTTCTCACGATGGTCTTCCTAGACTCCAAGAGAGCTTTGAGGATATGCCTTTTGGCAATGCTGATGCTGTTGAATACGCTTCCATTGTGTAACCTCAAGTTGAGCTCAAATGTCTAAAGTTCTTGTGCTTTTCTCCTACAGGCTATTGAAGGCACTTATATTGATAAGAAATGCCCCTTCACTGGAAACGTGTCCATCAGAGGCCGGATTCTGTCCGGTGAGTCTATGAAGTTTCCTGGCTAGTTGTAGTTTTAGTTGGGGTGCAGGTGATGTCTTATCTCACGATGGTCTTCTGAACCTTGTAGGTTTTGAGGATAATGCCTAATGGCTTTACTGATGCTTCCCTGTAACTAATATTGGTTTATCTTAGTCCTTATTGGAAATTGAAGATTCCGTATGCTGGCTATTGATATACAACATATGTGAACTTATTTGCCGTGACCTTTTTCCAGGTGTGGTGACCAAGATGAAGATGCAGAGGACCATCGTCATCAGGCGGGACTACTTGCATTACATCCGCAAGTACAACCGTTTTGAGAAGAGACATAAGAACATGTCTGTCCACCTCTCCCCATGCTTCAGGTAAAATTTCTCTGTTTGTGCTTTCTTTTAGGGCTGGGATCAACAAATCTGGATCGTGAGATACACTTGGCAGCAGAATTTTGCTTTAACCCTAATCAAACACACCTGAGCATGCTAATGTCTACATGGTCAGAGTTTGAGCAGGGTTGGAGCTAAACTGCAGGAAAGTGGATCCCACAAGCAAGATTTGAGGATCCTTGTTTTAGGGGCTGAAAAACTTTTGTAGACGTGCTCTAAATAGGCGGTGAGCTGCAAATGATGTTTTTTCTCACGATGGTCTTCCAAGTCTATCAGGCTCTGACGACATTGCCTTATGGCATCACTGATGCAGCACATAATGCTAATTTTTTGTTTAGGAGAGTTTGTATAAGGTTTAATTGCTGAAAGTGTTTCTTCAGAATATTATTTAACAGTGTTCTTTTTGTTTAGGGACGTGACTGTGGGTGACATCGTTACAGTTGGAGAATGCCGACCCCTCAGCAAGACCGTGAGGTTCAACGTCCTGAAGGTCACCAAGGCAGCTGGAGCCAAGAAGCAGTTCCAGAAGTTCTAGAACTGTTTTAACAATATGGCACCTCTGTATTGTTTGTGGCGAAGAAAATAAAAATCTGTTCTTTAAATCTGTTTGTTTTTACTGTTGATTTAGTCTCCAAGTCACTTTGCAAAAACATCCTGCTCATATCCACCTTATTTTTCAGTGTGGAAGTAAGCTGTTTTCTGGTAATGTTAGACCTCTGGTTCGTAAGATGCTGTAGGAAAATAAAGTGCAGTAAATGGTAAAACTGTTTGCACTACGAACCATTGTGTTAAGATAATACTTGAAAATAATATGGTAAGAGACACCAATTTGTAATATCAAGCAAAAATGAGCTGTTTTGTATAGCTAAAAAAAGCTGGAAGTGGATGTCTCTGTTAACACCTGATTCAAATAACCAGCAGCGATATACTTTAAGATATTTAAACCCATATGCTAATATTGTATGTTTTGTTACAGTAATATTGAGTTCGCTTTGTTTATAGATTGTTCTAATTTTAAAGTGTCCGATCAGCTGAGTCCTTAGCCATCTTCAAGAAATGTTTAAAAACACATCTTTCATCTTCGTTTGACCCTCTAACTGTGGTTCTCTATTCTTCTATTTAGTTTTCTTTACTAAAAAAATAATTTTTTAAAGAAAAATGCTTGACCCTCTGACCCTTGAACTTATTCTATTTCTGTTATAACTTGTTTTCTTTAACAACGAAAAAAGTCTTAACAGTGTCCTCTATACTTGTTCTAGTCTAACTACTTATTTTCTTTTAATTTATTATAAAAAATGACCTTCTAAAACTAGTATTCTGTTTTTTTTTTTTTTTGTCTATTCTTGACTATAGACTTTTTTTCTATAAAGACCCTAACGTTCCCTGTTCTTTTTCTGTCCTGTCTACTTATTTTTTATTTATTATTATGTATATTATTATATATCTTTTTATATATTATTTTATCGCTTTGGATAAAAGCTAAATGCGAAATGTAAAGTTTTAGTCATCTTATATTTGTCATCTAACATTTTTCTAGTCAAATTATAGTACTGTAACAAACTTCTTTTTGTTGTTAACTTATTTTAACGATTAAACGTTTTTCTTTTAACTGAACTATTTATAGTAGTTTCGGTAACACTTTACAATAAGGTTAATTAGTTAACATGAACCAAAAATGACCAATACTTCTACTGCATTTATTAATCTTAGTTAATGTTAAGATTAATAAATGTTTCCTCTTTTACGAATGTATTAAAAACAAAAGTTGTTAACATTAGTTAATGAACTTTGAACTATCAATGAACAACTGTACTTTTTAAGTAACATTAACAAAGATTAATAAACAGTGAAAATATACATTGTTCGTTCATGTTAGTTAATGCATTAACTACTGTTAATAAATAACATCTTATTGTATAAGTATTAACGTAGTTTGATAGTAGTCATCAATAACTTGGTATGTATTAGTGTGACAGATATGTTTATGCAGATTATGACAAGCTCAGCCTTGTCGTTTTGTAGGCTGATTATTAATTCATTTAATGTTCATGAATAATTTAACTTTGCTACCCGTATGATTTGTAGTTTTATTTTGTACTTACCTGTCACTACCCATCACTACCGAGAGACTCGCTGACACATTATAAACGTCTATGCATATCCTTACATTTTATGAGTACTCTAAATCTGATTGTACGTGGTAAAAACACATTAATGTTTCGCGGCAATTGCTATAATAAAAGGCAGATCCTATTTGAACTCACTGAAGTAGAAAATAGACGCCATTACCACAGAGTGTGAATTAAAGTAATATCTTATTCGCCTTTTCCAATAATCTCGGCTAAATGGAGACAATCATTTCCCCTCATCATACTACTTTTACGTTCTCCTCATGTAAACTTTGGGCAGATCCAGCAGATGGCGCTGCTTCACTAGTGCTGAACGCGGCAACAAATCACGTCACCTGCATACGTCACGAAGGACGTCGTCCTTGTTTGAACGTGGCGCCGCGAAGTTGTAAAAATCGGAGTTATACGCGATATATTCGCAGTTTTTCCATGTCTGCATATCTAATAACAGCAAAACTTTCAACGGATAGTTGTTTAGATTAATAGTAAATGCTTGTCGCGTTATATATCTACTTGTATGATTAACACAACAGACATGACAGCCACGGTAAGCTATGTTACAAACAGCTAGCTAATTTCTAAATTAGCAACTGTGAGAACTGATTACTAATGATGATGTTCGTTGTTTGTTGATACAGGCATGTAATAAATGGAAGGGCTTGTTCACCGTTGGAGAGGAGTTTGATGATGAGGTTTGGACTTTAATTTTAGTTTTGAAATGTTTTGCACGTTAACTGTACACTTTATAATATGCTTAATAATAATATGTGACCCTGGACCACAAACCCAGTCATAAGGATACATTTTTTTGAATTTCAGATTTGTACATCATTTGAAAGCTGAATAAATAAGCTTTGCATTGATGTATGGTTTGTTAGGATAGGACAATATTTGAAAATCTGGAATCTGAGGGTGCAAAAAAAAAAAAAAAAAAAAAAAAATCAAAATATTGAGAAACTCGCCTTTTAAGTTGTCCATACGAAGTTCTTAGCAATGCGTATTACTGATCAGAAATTCAGTTTTGATATATTTTCGGTAGGAAATTAACAAACTATCTTCATGGAACATGATTTTTACTTTATACCCTAATGACTTTTGGCATGAAAGAAAAATCGATCATTTTGACCCATACAATGTATTGTTGGCTATTGCTACAAATATACCCGTGCTACTTAAGACTGGTTTTGTGGTCCAGGGTCACATATGACAGACTTGTGTTTCAGTATACTGCCTTTTAGAAATATTTACAAATGATGACACACATCTTTGCCTGGTCATCTTGTCTCCCTTAATTTTTCATCTGCAGGAGTTGCTTGAAGCTGATTGGACATGTCCTTCAGAGCACACATCTACCACTGTAGCACCATCGTCTGAATCCTCACATGTTCAGCAGAGCACCGTTCGCTTGTCATCAGGACCTGGGGATAATACGCCTGGATCTGTTTCTGTTCCGACCCTTCGTACCCCAACATGTGGCACTATAAGTGCCCTACCAGATCTCTCCAAGCCTTGCCTTCAGCCAATCTCCGCTTCCGTTTCTTCTCTCCGAGCACCCGCGTCATCCCTACAATCTAACCCATTAAACCCTCCACCCCCAGCATCTCTCAGTGTCCCGCAGAGAGACCTCCCTCCTCAGGATGACTTTGATGACTGGGATGTGGATCTGGAAGAACTGGATAGCATTCCTCAAATGGCTTCTGAGTCACAAAATAATCCAGTTGCACCACTAGACAACATTTCACCCGCTAAACGGTTGAGGCCGTCAGCACCAGACGTGTCCTCTCATGGCATGTTCGGCGCTACCTTATCAGCGTCTGTTACACGGCCCTTAGTCAACACCACATTCGCGTCCACCATCCAAAGCCCCACGTGTCCATCTACACCTATGCGTGGTCCTGCTACACCAGTCTCGCGATTCCCCAGACCTGTGACTCCCAGGCCTCCAGTTGTGTCGCCTCAGTGGCAGAGGGGCGCTTCGACGCCGAGAACCCCGATGCAGCCCCGAGGGTCTCTTTTCCACTCTGTGTCTCCTGCTACTGATTCTTCCTCCACATTTACACCTCGTCCTCTTAACACACCTGTCCTGACCAATCATCTGGTCCAGCTGGTGTCTGCGGCCAATAAAACACCTCAGAGACCACAGAGGCGTATGATGCCAGCCAAAGCACGTCGTTTTCCTGGCCCAGCAGGAGCACTACCACTGCAGGTCAGCCAAGCGCTATTTTAGCTGATTATTGTTAATGTCACACAAAATGTACTGCTCAGAACTGTTATTTGGTGTACTGCAAGACTATTTCCCTCTGAAACCTGTTGTTGATGGTTATTATTATTCTGGAAATTTCCATTGCTTTCTCATGAAGGACTTCTAATATTTTCGATTTAATTTTCATTTGCATGGTTTAATTTCTGTTTGTTGTGTTTTAGGTCAGTGAACGGAGTCTTGATGACATTGTTGTGTCAGTTCCTCAGACGCCTGCACATGGAGCTGTTGCTCGCCTAAAAAGTGATGTACGTAAATATGGGCTCTTCCACTTTTCAGATTAAACTACTGTCAGTAGACTCTAGGCTTATAGTGGCACATTTTATTGTGCTGCTTATACCAAGGTTTAGTTTGTTAAAATAAAACTAAATTAAATAGTTTGTTAAATAAAACTACATTTTTGATAATTGAAATAAGGCTAAAATAAAAGGTCAAAA
Organism: Labeo calbasu; assembly: GCA_019740295.1. NCBI lineage: Eukaryota > Metazoa > Chordata > Actinopteri > Cypriniformes > Cyprinidae > Labeo > Labeo calbasu. The sequence goes on along the minus strand of JAHKKF010514434.1, from coordinate 17,765 downwards.
CAAAACGAACAAACAAAAACTTAGGCTTAAAGGGATAGTTCACCTAAAAATGAAAATTCTGTGATTAATTACTCACCTTCATGTCGTTCCAAACTTGTAAGATCTTTGTTCATCTTCAGAACACAAATTAAGATATTTCTGATGAAATCTGAAAGCTTTTTGACCCTGCATAGACCGCAACGCAACTATCACGTTCAAGACCCAGGTCTGATTTCATCAAAAAATATCTTAATTTGTGTTCTGAAGATGAACAAACGTCCTATGGGTTTGAAACGATATAAGGGTGAGTAATTGATGACAGAATTTTCATTTTTGTGTGAACTGTTGAAGTAGTTTATTTATTGTAACTACCAGTGAAATGAGCTTAAAAAAAACCCGAAAAACATGTAAAACAGAAAAACAGAATTACTAAAACTTAAAATTAAAAAGAAAAAAAATTTAAATGAAAACAATGTATAAAAAGTCTAAGCTAATTCAAAATGTAAACAAATAGTCGTATTTAAATAGTACTTAAAGTACATTCCCAGTGTAAGGAGACCCACATTTATATAAGCAAACATTAACTTATTTATAAACTAATTAGGTAATGTTTGCACCAGTTCTGCCTGATTTATAAAAAAATACTGAATTTTATTTATTTATTTATTTTTTTAATAAATCACAACATTATAAAATGGATAATTATTGAACTATTTTCTAAATATTACAGAGGGTTTGCACTTATGTCTCGGTTTGGTTAGTTACCCAGATGTGCGACCATATTAGATGGTTAATGGTACTAGTCAATTAGCTGTTCTGCTAATTTATGCTGTCTAAACCACAGAAAAAAAACATGTGGAAGCTGCTAAATCATAAAGAGAAGGACTTATTAAGCAGGAAAAGGAGCAATATTTTGACAAACTAAAGTTAATAGGTGGTAAAGATACGCACAAGCAGTTTTAATTAAGATGTATGCCTAATATTTCACCTACCTGGCCAGAAATAAGAACAAACACGAATGTTGTCAAGATTCTTGCCCTGGAAATCCTGGTTCAGTTTGGCCAACCATAAACGCCTTTTGTTCCTCAGTTTTTTTTGCACTCTTCTCCTTGATTTGTTTTAACGTTTGCCAGTCTGTAGTACTCCAAATGTTTTTCCCGGTCTGACAGATTAGTACAGCCCAAAACATGACGATAATTGACCATTTTCAGCAGCAATAATCAGCAAAATATGCTAGTTTTGTTCCGTTCAGTGGCATTGTTTATATGCGGTGCCATCAGTATGGCCGGTTAATGACGCATCATGAAAACCCTCTTTATTTAGTAGTGTTACTAAATTGTTTAGTGTTAAATGACAGAAAATGCATTTTAAATGTAAAATTTGGACAAATACGCACAAATGATTAAATATCAATGTCAACGATTCAATCTTAGCTGATGCCAATTGAGAAAAAGAATTTGATATGGTACCAATAATATTGTGAGTTCCTCCTTTTTTCTTTTTTACGGTTGTGTGGAATCGCTCACAAGTCCACTTTCTCTCACACATACTCACAGACTTGCACTCATCAGACAGGGTGTCCATTTTTCACAGCAGGTTTCCAGCTCTCAGGTGAGTGAGGAAGAGGAGTTCAGCAGGGGTCCGTGGGCAGTGATGAAGACTGAGATGGGCTTGGATGAGAAGAACCCCTCTTGCTTTCTGCACTCTTACAGTGTTGTCATGGTACTCCGCCAGGTGAGCTACTGAAATCTAACAGCACACTGTGTATTTAAATAAGCTTATTTCATGGTTTGTGCTAACAATATTGTTAAGGATAAAACTATATTAGCTTGCAGATTTTCCTTTTTATCCAGATTTGTACAATAAATATTTGTATTGCTGTTATTTGTGCTTAAAGTGGAAGTCTGTGACTATAATCAAGACAAATGTGGAATCTCTGCTCCGTAAATGATTAACACAAACACAATCACCGTTGTCATCAGTCACCTTAAAGTGATTATTAATGTAATTTTAATGTGTTTTGCCCAGTGTGTCATAACGATCCTCTGCTAATGGTACACGTGTGTTAAATATTCATTAGGCTGACAAATGCTGATTAGCTTTTCGCTTGATTCATTACCAATGGCCTTCAGGCTGTGCTGCAACTTATACTCTTTCTTTTCTCTTATTCTCTTGTTTTTCTGCTTATTTGTGACTTATCGCTTTCTCACTCCAGGCTGCTCTCAGACAGCTAGCTAAGAATAAGGTCCCTAATATGGCTGTCGTCTTGAAGAGTATCACCCACACACATGCAGATGCGAAGGCCGTCTTCAGAGATCCCACAGGTACTAATAATTAGGGCGTAATGTACACCACCAGGCAAACATTGTCACTTGAAAGTATCCAGTGACTAAACAAAATGAAAACTAAATTTGGCTACTTCAGAGTCACCACCCTTTTGCAGACTCTTTTTCTCATCCAACTTCATGATGTTGGGGAGCATTTTTATACACAGTATAAATGGTAAAACATGACTTTTTCCATGGTCCATATCCATCTCTCTCTTTCACACACACACACACACACACAATCACGGACTGTGAAATCAGGGGGTCACTGACTGAGCTGGTGTTCTTGGTCTGATTGCACTCTTATCTCCAGAAAAGTCTTTTTTTTTTTGACTTCTCCTTTCCTGTGTTTTCTTTTGCACTCTGAAGGTGAGATGCAGGGCACGGTTCATCGGCGCCTGGTAGAAGACAGATTGGGAGAGCTCAAGACAGGAGCTGTGTTACTTCTCAAACAAGTAACTATTTTTCAGAACTCACTACAGACTATCACAGGAAATAATATGCACTTTACATTACACCAGAAATTGGTTTAATTTACTCTATATTATTTTAAGATATGACTCGGAGACATGGCTTAAAGGATAGTTCACCTAAAAATGAAAATTCTGTAATTAATTACTCACCCTCATGTCGTTCCAAACCTGTAAGACCACTGTTTATCTACAGAACACAAATTAAGATATTTTTGATGAAATCAGAGCTTTCTGACCCTCCATAGACAGCAATGGTACTACTACCTCCAAGGGCCAGAAAGGCAGCAAGGTGGTTGCGTTGCTGTCTGTGCAGGGTCAGAAAGCTCTTGGTTTATCAAAAATATCTTAATTTGTGTTCCAAAGATAAACAAGCATCATAGGTTTGGAACGACGAGGGTGAGTAATTAATGGCAGAATATTCATTTTTGGGTGAACTAGCCCTTTAAGGGCATAGTCTACCCAAAAATGAAAATTTGATGTTCATCTGCTTACCCCAAATATATCCAAGATGTAGGTGACTTTGTTTGTTCAGTAGAACACAAATGAAGATTTTTCACTCAAACCGTTGCAGTCTGTCAGTCATATAATGGCAGTCAATGGAATCCATGGCTTTGAGAGTCAAAAAAACATACAGAGACAAAAACCAAATTAAACACTGCGGCTCGTGACGATACATTGAGGTGTTAAGGCACAAAACAATCGGTCTGTGCAAGAAACCGAACAGTATTTGTATAATTTTTTTTTTTTTTTTTAAACCTCTGGTCCACTGCACATGCGCGGAAGCAATCTGTTGCACGTATACATCACTTATTGTTAATTGTTTGGTTTCCTGCACAGACTGAGTGTTTCATGTTTTAACACCTCAATGTATTTGTCACAAGCCGCAGGGTTTAATTTGGTCTTGTCTGTGTATGTTTGTTTTTTGACTGTCAAAGCTGTGGATCCCATTGACTACCATTATATGACTGACAGACTGCAATGGTTTGAGTTAAAAAACCCCGGGGGTAAGTAGATAAACATCAATTTTACATTTTTGGATAAAGATAGCTCGGGTCAAGCTGTGACGCTTATGTGGGTTTTACAAGATCAGGCTCACTATATTTGCAGATCCAGTTCTTCACTCTTCTCTATCATTTCCAGTCCTCTACTTTGTTTCTATTAAATAACAGGGCAAGAAGTCAATAAAATTCTCATTGTTTTAAAAGGTCGGTGTGTTTTCACCATCACACCGAAATCACTACCTGAATGTCACACCCAATAACCTTCTCAAGATATACCCACCTGATGGGGTCTTCCATAACTCCCAGCCATCCCACTCTCCACTGGTGGTGAGTCACCACCTTCAATTCTCCAATGTATTTTTACTTTTCTTTATTTTGTATTTTCTCCAGGTGTTTAATGAGCCTGATGCCCAGTGGTCTCCAGCTTTTTGCTTGTTTTTTGGTGAATTACTTATCCTCAGGAGATGCTTCCCATCTAAAATGTTACTTAATTAAACTATATGTCATTTAGTCTTTGTTTTTGTGTTCGTTTCACCCCGGTTGTGGCATGTACAAGCAGGAGCTTACATTGCACAGTGAACCCACAAGGCCTGCAGGGGGCCCGGTGTCTCAGATGGAGCTCCGCTTTGATGATGAAGACGACGGTGAAAATGCATTTGAGGAAAGTCGGGCTGCTGATGGTTTAGACACAGCAGCTGTCTCTAATGAGCTCTGTCAAGCACCTACAGTGTCTGGACCGACAGGAGACACAGCATGGGACACAGGTGTGTATGTTGGAGTATCATCAATTAAGCAATATCACACGAGCAAGAGTGCCGTTTTAGTCTCAAAGCAATGTAGTGGCTCAAAGCTGATGTGGAACAGAGTATGTGAGTGGAGTGACAGATTTAGTAACACTTTATTTTACAGTGTCTTTATAACAATTTACATGTACTTACTGTTATAATAACAATAAATTATGCACAATTACATGCAAGTAACCCTAAGCCAAATTAAACTACTGTATATACAATGACTCCATGAAATTAGCACCAAGTTTTTAATACTAGGAGAAGAACCTCCAACATTTTCTCTCTGCCAGAACCCTTTATCCTTTTATCCCGGATGCATGTTTTATTGTTTTGATTGTGTTGGTTTTAACCCTGAGAAAACAATTTCTGTTCAGTTAACTCTTTTGAAGAATTTTTTTCAGAGTTAAGCCAAATACGGTTTTAAAGTTTTTAGCGAAAATAAAAACCTGATGTCATTAGTTAAAGAAGTCCACTTCCAAAACAAAGATTCACATATAATTTACTCACCCCATTGTCATCCAAGATGTTCATGTCTTTCTTTCTTCTGTTGTAAAGAAATTGTTTTTGAGGAAAACGTTTCAGCATTTTTCTTTATATAATGGACTGGTATGGTGCCCCGATTTTGAATTTTTAAAATGCAATGCGGCTTTAAACGATCCCAAATGCGGTTGTAAACGATCCCAGCTGAGGAAGAAGGGTCTCATCTAGTGTAATGATCGGTTATTTTCATAAAAATAATACAATTTATATACTTTTTAATGTCAAACGCTTGTCTTGTCTCACTCTGCCTAAACTGTCTTTGTTCCGGGTTCATGACAGTTAGGGTATGTCGAAAAACTTCCATCTCATGTTCTCCCTCAACTTCAAAATCGTCCTATATCGCTGTTTTACCTTTTTCGTTAAGAGTGTTTGATCTTCTTTGCATGTTTATTTGCAAAGACTGGGTCGGTACTTTTGCAGCGATGTAGGATGATTGTAGGAAGAGTTCAACGAGAGCAAGGCAAGACGAGCATTTGAGAATAAAAAGTATTTAAATTGTATTTTGTTTTTAATGTAAATAACCAATCGTTTTGCTAGATAAGACCCTTTTTCCTTGGCTGGGATCGTTTACAACTGCACTGGGATTGTTTGAAGCCGCATTTAAACTGCATTTTGGAAATTCAAAATCGGGGCACCATATCAGTCCATTATATGAGGAAAAATGCTGAAATGTTTCCCTCAAAAAACAATTTCTTTACGAAAAGACATGGGCGTCTTGGATGACAATGGGGTGAGTACATTATATGTGAATCTTTGTTTTGGAAGTGGACTTCTCCTTTAATACGTTTCTTGGAAGCTGTCACAGCGTTAAACACAAACATTAACAATATTGGACTGTTGAAAGTGACATCTCGTACAGGTAGACGGTGGAGCAATCTCTTGTAATTAATCATTTTCAGAATGCAATTAATGTCTGATTATTATAGTTTGTTTGCTATGGTTATATGTGACAACAGGATGAGAGATGTAGTTTCGAACATAAATGTGCAATGCTGTTTGCAAATATTCATTGAAACTATGGTTTCAGGAAACACAGAATCGTTAAACTAAGTTGGCAGTGACAGAATTTGAGACCATTTCTGGCTAATCATGTTTTTGGGAAAACTTCCACACTCATATTCTGGTCTGGAACAGCACAAACAGACATGCAAAGTCATAACGACGATGCTTTTGAAATGCCACATGGCCGTTTAAAATAGAAGACCAGAACTTTTGTAATTTCATGAACTGTATCATTTGCATGACAAAAGCATCAGGTATGATGTTGGAAAAGCCTTTGTTGAAATAGATCTAGGCAGGATGCCAGGCTAAGTGGATACATTTTGCCAGTCTCAATTGAATTTGCCACAAAATTTTGTTACAAACTCCTTTCTGACCCCTAAATGACTCAATACTTCAGTTAATTTAAACCATATTCCACTGCTTTAACATTTTAAACAGCACTGGGGAAGAAAACACATAGCGGTATTAATAAGAAAGCTTTTGAATCAACAGAAGCACCCATAAAAAACCTGACCAGGGGTTTACTCTACCATTTATAACCTATAGTGACTGTGAAGCTGTCAGGCCTTGAATGAGCTGATTTATATATCAGCCATAATTTTGAGCGTATTGCGATTTGTGCTACATTTTTCTTATCGCACACCCCTGAGCTGGATTCTTTTTCATTTATGATTTTCACATCATTTGCGCTTTGTTTGAACATACGACATGAGATTTTCAGATAAGAACAATGCAATTATCTTAATGGCTTTTATCATACAATTCACTCAACTCTATTAAATTTCAACAAATAATGATTTGTCTTTCAAACAGCGGGTGGCATGTTGTACTCAGTTGTTTGAATTTAGGTGAACAAGAAAATGTAACATAATTTATTACGTTTTTGAATTGTGAAGTGAGTGCATTTGTTTGAGTATTAATCTGTGTTTGTGAATATTTCATTTCTTAAGATGACCTTGATGAGCTGCTCGGGGAGTTACCTGTGGAGGCATATGACGGACTACTTTGATCACACGGCCACTTTATATACAAAGTATAGTTGTAGAGCAACTATTAATACACTAATAAACAAACCTTTGTAAATATGTATATAAATCACTTGTCTCATGCAAAAATTGCAAGAATAAACACCTGATGAGACCCATAAATGATGTGTTCACTTCTTGAGTCTTGCTGACAAATGCCACATGCTTTTGTAGCTAGCATTAGATGGATTGAAAGAACATGTCTGTACAGATCAATGTTAATTTCATGCTGAAATTAACCAGTAATCTGATGTGTTTTTTTGGCAAGCTTTCCTTGTGAATTTAAATCAGCCATTAAGGCTACAGTTTGCCAGCTGGATTCCCCCTTAAAGGACTCAAATGGCATAATTAGTCATTTTTGATGCACTAGCAGAGTGGCTGGCATAATGGAGTTTGTTCACGCTGTTTAAAAGCTTTTCCGTGTCTTACCGCAAGACGTCTTGAGTGGCTGACATTATTTGATCATTTCATTTATTATAATTGGAAGTGCCTGCCTGTTTCTTTGTCTTTCGCCGCCATCTTTTAGTTTACATTTTTACCTGTCTTGATTAATCTTCATGTTTTATGAACTGCTCTGTGCTTTCTTGGTCTCACCGTCTCAGCAGCATGTCGCTCTGTGTATTATTGATTTCTAGATTAGGTTTATTCACTGTGAGTGATTATAAAGTCATGACGGTGCAATTACTTATTCAGTCTTCCCTGGTGTACCTCGTGCCTTGTGTGGAATAATTAATTGATTAAATATTAAATCTCCTGTCCTATCTGGATAACTTATCATTTGAGGTGGAGGAGAATAAAATCCATTAGTTGGGGGTCTTTATATATTCATGGGGTTATCAGTCAATAATTTCATGAGTTAAATGTACATTTCAGACATCTTTACCTTTTTGTTTTTAATAAAGACATTTAGGCTAGTGTGAAATCATTTAAGTTGCATTCATTATATTGCTATTATGACTTTTTTTTTTTTTATTAAATATGGCAATTATGTAAATATTCATATGCCATAAATATATATTGATTTTCGATTAATCTGTTTTACTTTGATTATTGAAATAAACTGTCAAAGTGAATTGTGACCCTGGACAGCAAAACCAGTCTTAAGTGGCACTTATAGTAGTATATTTGTAGCAATAGCCAACAATACATTGTATGGGTCAAAATATATATATATATATATATATATATATTTTTTAATGCCAAAAATCATTAGGATATTAAGTAAAGATCATGTTCCATTAAGATACTTTGTAAATTTTCCACCGTAAATGCATCAAAACATAATTTTTGATTAGTGATATGCATTGCTAAGAACTTTAAAGGTGATTTTCTCAATATTTAGATTTTTTTTGCACCCTCAGATTCCAGATTTTCAAATAGTTGTATCTCGACCAAATACTGTCCTAACAAACCATACAGTAATAGAAAGCTTATTTACTCAGCTTTAAGAATTCAAAAAATTACCTTTATGACTGTTTTTGTGGTCCAGGGTCACAATTTTGATTTAGCATTTTGTAAATCTTTTTAAAACAACGTAAATTAGGGGGCCAATTTACCTTACTCTGAATAATTTTACTTTCGGTGCTATAATAACTAAATTAGCAAGTGATTGTTTATTTCCTTTAATATCGCATTGGTTGATGCATCATCTGACTGCACAAGATAAACTAAATTTTTACAACTTCTTAATAAATTCACATTGTTCTTAAGCGGGGCATCTTACCCTACCACATTATTCGTCAACACAGAAGTAAGCTATGGGCGCGACTTCCGGTTCATTAGCCGCGGAAACAACGAGAAGAACAACAACATGCAGTAATCGGTAAAACTTTTTGTACTATAAACCAGTGTTCATAATTAATATAATACGTTAAAATAATGTGGTAAGACGCACCAATCTGCAATATTAAACCGCAAAACCATCTGTTTGTACAACTAAAATACATAAAATAAGGTGGGTGGATCAAACCTTGAGTTGCTTCGTATAAATATCTCACCATGTTAAGTAAAATGTGATTTAGCAAGTGCAGATTTTGTTTATCTCCCTGACTGTTATTTACGAATATTTTGTTTCAAAAGCTCTCTGTCGTTTCATCAAAAGCGATGTCATCTTTAAATGGCTAAACGCAGCTTTAATCGCATTTGATCTGAACTTTGAAATTCTCAGAGGCATTTTCGTCCATTAATAAACCTGTTCCGGAGTTTGACACTGCTTTAGTATTGAGCCTTAGAACAAAGACGGGATCTGATCTAATCTGTCGGCATGTCACAGATGTCTCTTGTTACTTGGAGAATGAATGGGGAGTTTTATCCAGGGCCCAGAGGAGGAGTAATCCGTGTTTAAACTTTGCTCATTACTGCAGCTGAGGGGGCACAGGGACCTTGCCTTATTCGCTTCATTAAGTCATTAACAGTCTGGAAGCCCTACAGCTGTCAGCAATATCAGTGCCTCCACAGAGATATTGACGCGACACGAGCTGTGAATGGCATATGCAAGCGATAGAGGATAGGGATTATCAGTGGATGTCAAATTATAGCCTTCGTTTTTAATATGTCCTCTTTCATTTGGACTGTTAATTTCTATGCTAAAGGGATAAATAGACGTATTACTTAGACTTTCTTTTGTGAAATGATAGATTTGTTCACTTACCCTCAGCAATCTTGGCTCGCCTAGCTTCTCTTAGATGAATCACCCTAATAATCTCTTCTAGAAAGGCATTTTAAGCATTAATGTGCGGTGTAGGATGTGTGTCAGTCACTAGGGGGCGACATGCGCTCTAATGATCAGACTCGGTTTGAAGCGTGTTTACCGAGTCATTACTGAGGCTAATGTGCCTCCACAAGGTCTTTAGCTCCAGTCCATAAAGACGTTAGTACTGTTCCGTCTCTTTTCTTTAGGACTTAGTAATTTGCCTCGAGTAATTAACTGACACTTGAACAGAAGCCAGATTTAATCAGTATCGGGTCTTCTGTCAGTTTGAAAAGCCGTTGATTGTTCGAGACACTTGAAGGATCAATCACTCAACTCTTCAGCATTGATTAGACGACCTTCACCATCTGAACCTCATCGTGCCTTTTTGTATGTGCCAAGTTTATTAAAAAAAGTTATTTATGTATTTCTCTCTGGTGAATTGTTATGTCTTTGATGTGCAGCTAGAAGAAGTGCTTGGTTAATCTGCTGGTCTAAATCGTTAT
>JAHKKF010514431.1:0-32446 GCA_019740295.1 Labeo calbasu | reverse complement strand
TAAATAATTTTTGGTTGTATTTTTGATTGTAATCCATTACATACCTTTCTAGCAAAGTTATCTGACATTATCAAGCTGCATTTGTTCTGACACAGTTTAACTCTGGGTTCTTGTATATTTTATTACCATTTTCTAAACTATAGTGAATAAATTGTGATAATATGAGAAATGTTGCCTGATAATGTGAGAAAAGGTGTCTGAATACATTTCGGTTTGACTATCTATCTGATAAATGAAATTAACCAACTAACTTACATAATCTTTTAGTTTCTGTTCCCAATATTTTACAAATTTACTAGTAAAATATCTGTATCGGTACTCGGAATCGGCAAGTACCAAAAATAAAAGTATCGTATCGGGTGAATACTGGAAAAAGCGGTATTGGTGCATCCCTACTTATTACGATTATTGGACGGCAAGTGCGCTACAAATAATATGAAATTCACGCATTAACAGAACACATCATACAGACTAAAGATCTTGATAACAAGAAGCCATATTAGTACCGATTAAAAACGAGGATTGTTAACGATATTTCCAATATCCACACAGCTGACAGCTTTACCTGTTGTAGTTTGTTCAAGTTGTGCACGAATCAGCTTTTCTGCACTTTCACTTCGCACGTCTCCGTCATTTCAGATCTCTCTACTGCAGCATAACTGGAGCTGCTTTTAGCAGGTGTGCGGTCAACGCTGCTGTTTTTTCCCAAAACTTTTATGTGCATCGTCTCAGTTTATTACATCAACATAACAAAAGATGTGATTGCAAAACAATCAGGAAAAAAAGATTACATGATAAATTTTAAATCATAACATGCAAATTTATATAGTCGCCAGTGGCGATATGAAATTTGGCATTGTCTTTACACAAAGTGTTTAAAGCTGCACAGTGGTGGCACAGATGCATCTACATAAAAATTACAACTGTATACTTTGGAACTAGAGGGTGAGGTAGGTCAGAACAGGCATCATTTAGTCTGGAATTTTATGCGGCATAGTCTTTACCTAGAAATTTGAGCCTTGGTCTAGTGCCTGTTGCCTTGGCCTTAGTTTATTGATTGGGAAGCCTGCTTATAGAACAAAGGGTTCTGGGTTCTAATCTGTAAAAATATCTGTAACTTTTTTATTTTGTAATAAACCAAAATTGCAGCTCTAAAACAGATTTAAATTGGGAGTGAGGACTTTGTATTTGCATTTAGTATTTGCAACAGAGAGAGAGAGCCATGGAAAAACTACACAGCATGTGCCTGAGAGTTACATTTGACACTGTTGTTTTCCACGACTGATTACGAACACAAGAACTTTCAGCAAAACATTCAAAACTTCCCACTCCAGCACCAGTAAACATGAAGAAAAAGACAAGCTCAAGCTGTTTCATAAAGTGGTGTGGACAGAGAATGAACTCTTGCCAACTTACAGTACCAATTAGGGCATTTAGAAAAGTATGAGGAAAATGAAAGAATATTGTGATGAATGCAGAAACACCAAATGGAAAACCTGTATCTGAAGAAACCAAACAGACAATGTCAGACAGTAAATTTCCTGTGCCGCATTGAGGGAAATCTATTTATTTCTTTCGTAATCACCTGACACCTGTCAACCAATCATTTTATGAGTGCTGTCAGCTCATGCCACATTCTGTCAGAAAATGCCAGTAATGAGGAAAAAAATACAGCATGACTAGCAAATGCAATTTCTATGCAAGTGGCTGCATAGATAATGCACAAAGGCATCACTTTACTCAACACTTTTTTATTTAAGCAGTCTTATTTCTGAGAAACATTCTGTCAGATGCTATAAAGAACAAAAAGTGCCATAAAAGTATCATTAAATCTGTGACTGTGTGATAGTTTTACTAGGTGAGCTATTCTTGAGTAAGTCTAAACTCAATCTGGTTTTGGCCAACCAACCTCTTCATCTTTTCACCCTATTGTCATTGGCAAAAAATAACCTGAACTCTAATGAATACAATAAATAAAGCATGAATGCGGTAAATCAGTACAAGTAGAGCTTCTCATCAAAGCAGGCCATGTGCATGTGTGAGCAATACTCTGATGCCATCGCTGGCGTTCAGTAATATCCTGCCTCGCCATTCAATTACACTCTTTTGTGTCTTAATAGATTTGGAATTTGCTCCAGGGCAAGCCACTGCGTTTTACAATTCCCCGTAGGATTGAAAGGCGAATGGATTATTTTCAGAACAAGGAACGCAAGAGAGAAGATGAGTACTTGTTTGTGTGTATGTCAGTGATAGAAACAGAAATGGAGAAAGAGTCCCTTTTATGGTTTAAAAACACCCGGATACAGCCCAAACAAATACGGTGCACCGATAATACTGCAAGACTGCGAATGATGTAAAAATATTATGGAAGGTGCTGTCCAGACATTTAATTCTAAGTCAATGTTTATGATTAATGACAGTACAATAAGTGGAGGTTTTGCCCCCTCATTTACAGCACGTGTAGCAGATGAGCAGATTTTCCCTCAGGGCTCCATCTCTCACAGCAGAAGCGTGGAATTAAACCTGAAGTGCAAAACTGCAGTTTTGATTTAGTTCACACTCTTTCCCATTACAGAGTGGTGATGCTTCTATTGCAGGAAGAGCTAAATCAAAACCGGTATGAGAAAGCCCATGGTCACACAGCAACAGAATGGGATGTTAGTTCTCTTCAGAGTGTTAAATTCAATTCTATTCACACCCAGTTTGGTAACAAAATGAATGATATCTGCATTCTGTAACCGAATGCGAATTGACTGTATTAAACATTTAGGACTCATCTAAATGGAAGGTGAAATATGTACGTTATCAATTGGATTTTTAAAGAAATTACTATTTTTATTCAGGAAGGATTCATTAAGTTGTTCAAAAGTGAAATTCTATTTATATACGCTACTGTGTAAAAGTCTTACGTTTTTTAAAAAAGATGTTTTTTAAAGGCTCTTTACATGTAGTAATGGTGAAGAACCATTTTTGTGTTAGAGTTTAGTGGTATTTATTCCCGTCTTCTTGTTTTTCAAATTTGTAGCTGTCAAAGCATCTCATTATTTTCTGAAGCTCAGACTGTAAACACTCAACACCCGGCTGAAAAAAAACAATAGGCACCATCACAAAATTTGTAATGGTTTTACTGGTTATAATGGGACTTGTATTGGTTTTAATGGATCTTGTTGGTTTCTACTGGCAATTGGTCACCTTCTACTGGTGGCTTGTTAAAACTAATAAATTCTAATGGTTAATATGTCCCAAAACACACTACAGAAAACCATTTTAATGGTTAAAAGTTAATGGTTTAGTGATGGTTAATGGTTAATGGTATTTGTATTGGAAACCATTAGACTTTTCTGTGATGGTTCCATTGTTTTTTTCCTAAATTTAAATAAAATGTAACTTTTAAAATAAATTAATATTCAAGAATTGAACTAAAATTTAAAAGGCACTATAAACTGTTTTCGAATGGCACACAACCCTGAAAAGAACAGGACAGTTTGTGAGTCACACGTGTTAGTAAAAACAAAGTAAATGCCAAACACTGTCTAAGTAAAGATGGCTAAAGTGAAAACCAGAGAAGTATCAAGATTTTTGAAATGTAAGGATAGATTACATTATATATAACAAACAATATACAACATATGCTCATACAGAAGCAACAACAGAGCCTTTTCAAAAAGCAGCGATGCTGTCAAAGGTCTTCAATCATAATTACTAGCTGCTCTCCCATCAAAAGTTGAGCTCTGCTCTCCGCCCCCATCCACTAGTACATTTATGAGCCTGTAAGGCCTCTGTGATCGCTGCAGAATCTTTTAAAGTGTTGCGCATTGAAGTCAGATGGAATAAAACCTTTACTGTGACCCAATCAATGTGAGAGACAGGCAGTAATAGAAGCTGAAGAAAGGCTGACTTCACACCACCTGTGAAAAACACCTATCTATGGTACTTGTCAGTAGAAATGCTGGAGGCCCTCTATATTAGCATGTCATCACACTATGCATACTTCTAATTGGGCTAATTGTGGATCGTATACAAAAGGAATTGTGCAGAAAGTGAGATAAACACTAAATTAAATTTGATAAATGAAAGTGCATTTCACACCATATTACGGAGCTGTGAATTTGTTTTTTCCATCTCTCTCTCTAAGTTTCCACCTTCTTCTTTCCCCTTACTCCCCATATGGCAATCTTTAAAAGTCTGTATTGCCTTTCACTGAAGTCAATTTTGTTTCAAGTGAGGGCCTGTTTCTTATCACACAATTCTCCGCTGCCAATGATATTGAGCGGCTCCTGTATTTCTGTGTGTGTGTGCGCGCGCGTTTGTCTGTTTAGCAGACAGAGCAGGTGGATTGACGTTCTCTCCGGAGGCATATCAGCTTTGACAGATGAAAGGAGCGGCATTGTGGGCCAGCGTGGCGTTAAGTAATTGCCTTCTGACTCCACTGGGGGATGTAAATAGTGTGGAGCATGAAGCATACAGATATGCCAATTGAACACACCAATCACGACAAAGAACCACGGAGATGCACCAATCACAAGTAGGAACATGAGTAAACAAGGGTCAAAGGCAAATAAATTACTTAAAGTCTGAAAGATTTACTTTTTTGCATTGTTTTTAAAACTCATCTGTACAATATATGCAAATTTTGCAACCTAAGCTAAAATTTTCGTTTCAAACTGATTAGTGCAGGTCAAGCATGTTTCATCAGTACAAGCATAAAAATGTTTAAATCTTTTCCCTGCCAAACTGAATTTTCTTTTTTGCTCAAAATGGTGTTTTTTTTAATGAAGCTTACCTACATTCAAGATTTGATAAAAAAAAGAACACTTGAAGCTAGAATAAGTTTTTCTTTTTTTGTTTTGTTGTTTAAACAACAAAAGCTTGAACAGCTCTGTTCTTTATTTTGATGTATTGCATGTTCAAAAACAGGGGGCCCTGAAATTTTTATGAAAATGATCAAAAAAGCTGGTGGTGGCTGGCAACTGTTTTCAAAAACGCTAGCAGGGAAAGAGTTAAGGCACACATTTGTAAACCATACTGGACATACTACAGTACATCCGCCATGTTCTCTTTGTCATGTGACCAACCAGCATCAATACCAGTGTCAATTTAATCTACTATATAGTAAAAAAGTATGTGATTTCAGATATAACTAATATCAATACCTAAATAATGATAAAAAAATAATCGCTGCACTGGGCCGATTCAGAGTAATTCCTAAACAAATCATTTATACTATATTTGTGAAATTAATTGACTAAAAGGGTTATTGGTTTACTAACCAGTCATTGCTAATGAACACATGACGAAAGAAGCTTGCAATCTGCAATCACGATAAACACTCAGATTTGGAAAACTGTCATTTTTAAAATATTACCAATCCAATTTTTTCCTCATACCTACAGAGCCTGTGAGATTCATGCATGCCAGGAACAGCGTCTGATGAAAAACATGAGCATACATTAATTGCCACTGCACAGCTATGAATAAACAAGCCACACATTTAGCCTTTTTTTCTTGAGGAAAAAAATTAAAATGCTCCCTGGAGCCAAAGGCAAGGGCCAGAATCAGAGTAAACACATTTAGCACGTCTCAAAAACCTCTTATAGACCATGTGCTAATTGCTGCAATATAGAATCGAGAGGACATGAAGAACCCAGGCAGCATCTTTCGATAATGTACTTAGGTGCAGTGATTAGCAAGTTTTGAGGCTGCAATTTACATAGACATTGCATAAGATAATTTTCCAAGCTCTTTTAGATTCTTTTGCCCTCCATCTTACTCTGGAGAGACCAGAGACTCTCCAAACCAAAACTGGACCGTTTCATGCTTTCATGGCCTGTCAACCTCCATCAGGACTGAGATCTATACCCATGTGACTGATGTACTCCCAGACCTGAAGAGTTTGAACAACACAAGTCAGCGCTGACAAGCTCTGTTCACTCACACATCAGTGAACCCCATCAGGCCAGATTCAACCTTCCTTATCATGCCAACGCATACTACCTCCAACAGAGCGAAGAAACCATTCGGTATCTACTAAACCATAGTGTACTTGCTCTCAAATGAGACCACCAAGATCAAGATCATGCAAGAATATGTTATTAAAGTGAATTAAAAGAATGAATTATTCATGCAACAAACTGTTGGTAAAACCACAAACAATAAATCATATTATTTACAGATTTCACTCATACTCAGTTTTATCACTGGAGGTCGGCGGGTCGCTGTATTATTGACTCCTTTATAGAATGCATTATTGATGGGTTGTATAATTGTCCAAAAATCTGTTAGTAAAAGACATTGTTATTGCAATTAATCAGTTTTTCTGCTGCACGGAAAGTGTTTGTGTATGAATCACAATGCATGATAGAACACATACTATCATGAACAAGATTAATGAGTTTTATTCAATGCATGAATCAAACTCGCTGAAAATACCAACAATTTCTGATATAGCTTATTTGCATCATTTTGTATTATATCGCTGTATGTGGGCTGAGACATATTACACAGACTGATGAAATTGCTCACAGTAACATTAACCTCTCCATCTTGCCTATATAGTCTGTCACAGAAGACAGATCACTGCCTTTACTCCTATCAAAAGGTGCCACATTGCATAAATGCTCATTTGCATAAAGGTACACTTTTCTCAGCTCAACATTTTTTGGACAGGCCCACATTAAATTGATTTTGATTTGAGTTGTGTGAATGGCCCTGAACAGGATCAATGAATGTAGAAGTGGACTGAGAAAACAAACCGCAAAAAGGACCAAGTGCTCATGCCATGGAAAAACAAGTCAGGATCAGGTGAATCTGAGAAGCTTATATCTATGGGTAAATTGCACGCTGAAGGTCGAACCGACTAAACAAATGCACATATTCACACACTTTGTAGCAGGTATCTAAAGCACGAGCTCACAGCATGAACCCTAGCGCTGTTGCTACAACAAACATGCGCTGTTTATAAAGTAGCATTCTTCAAACTTTTAAAGAAAACATTTGTTCAAAGTGTCAGAAGCTGAATAGAGACATGTGAAGGTGTTCTCTGAAGGCGTCTGACAAAACGTCTTGTTATCTTTTTATCTTTAAGTTTAAAAGAAAAGTGAAAGGAGCAATACCATTTTTTTTCCTTTTGCCTGTGGGGCTGTTCCCGCTTCGCCCAAACTCACGCTGAGATCGGTGAAAGGGTACGGGAGCAGACTGAGGCTGCCATTTTCATTCTAAAACCTTCTACTTTATGCTCAAAAACCCAATGCGTAACAGTGGGATTCTTGCAAAAAGGCTTCCTATGCGAGTGCATTATTGTCTCTTTTTTATCCTTCCTGAACCGCACGTTAAAAGTGTTGGCCCTTGCTGAATGTCAGTGCAAATTGAGTCAAATTGAAATGTCAGAGGAAGATGAGACTAAAAAAGAAAATGAGACAGAGCAGACGTGCTGAACGTTAGTGTAAAAGGTTGGAACACACTGCTATTTTCCTCATTTAGGCTGCAAGCTTTACTTTTACTCAGAATCGTTCAATATGTGTCCTTTCTTGTGACATAAGGGATGTCTTAGCCTTCCATAGGGAGTTTGTGTTTTATAACCAAGAACTTGAGGCTTTTATCTATATTGGGAACATTAATTTATTCTCTATTGGGATAGAAATTCCACAAAATGTTTCTACGAAGAGCCTAGAAATAGAATATAGAAGCAAAAGCACTAAATAAGAAAAGAATTTGTTGTTGAGTGATTTCTATTTTTTAGTTATTTATTTTTTGAAATGTTTGTATTCTTATAAAATACACACTATTGTTACACACTGATCATGTGGATCATGTGACACTAAATACTGGAGTAAATTACATTGAAATCGTTATTAAACAGTTATTTTAAAATTATAATACTGTTTCACGAAAATACTGTAACTGTATTTTTGATTTAATAAATGCAGCCTTAGGGAGCATATAAACTTCTTTAAAACATTAACATTGTATGTGTAGTAATAAGAACAGTGGACTGTCTCAGTTCAGTGAGGTCTATCATGTCCACTTCCTCAACATTAAACATTTTTTATTGGCAATTCATCTACTTTAGCAATATAACTTAGTTTCCAGGCTGACACAAATTCTCTATAACAAATGTTACTTGCATCTTGAGTCATGCAGTTAATTAGTGTGCCTCAGTTTCTCTTCAGCAAATCCGTTAATGAGTGCACGAAAGAGGAAAATCTTACTCGGGCCGTCACTGTTCAGTGGCTTACTGAAAAATATGAGTGTAGACTTCAATTAGAGCTTAATTAGGATCCATTCACCTTTACGGTGACCGCGAGATCTGACTTTCTAACAGTGGGTTGTCAGAGTCACAGTCCATTTCAGAGGCCGCTGACCCTGTGGAATGGACTAATGGAGAAATGTAACTTCATTACATGACATGCCAATAGTCTGAACTTGCCATGAACAGCAGGGCTGGAATCCAAGAACCACTTCTGGATAAGATATAAGATTTTTTTTACTGTAATTTTTATGATGTTTGGTTTTGTTCACAGTTACTTAATGCATACACTGTTCCACTTGTGCAGATGAAAAATGTAAAAGTCCCTTTCATGTTTTTTTAAGAGATCTTCAAATTAACTGAATACTGGTAAACATATATTAAGAATACTTCTTGTAAGAAGACATAGCAACTTTTGTATGAACATCAATGCAGACAGATGTTTTTGCATCTAGTTACAGCATTTAGATAACTAGATTATGCTAACCGGCCAAATCTCAAACCACTGGATGCCCATTTTCCACAAGCTGATATGAATCTTTAGGTTCTTAATGAGAATGTGATGTCACACCAACAAGAAGCTGAGAATGGCTTGATTTAATATAGGGATTTCTTATAAAGGTTACAAAAATACCACTGGATGGAATTTTTATCATAATAGGGTGGTTGTGTACACACACTGCCACACATTTATGTTCAAACAACTTGTAAAAGTGAGTCTTGCATCCGATGACCCCTTTAAAGGATTAGTTTACTCACAGAGAAAAAAATTCCTGATAATTTACTCACCCCCATGTCATCCAAGATCTTCATGTCTTCCTTACTTCAGTCGAAAAGAAATGAAGGTTTTAGAGGACAACATTCCAGGATTTTTCTCCATAGTGAACTTCAATGGTGGCCAATGGGTTAAAGGTCCAAAATGACACAAACCTCCATCTCATGTTCTCATCCAACTTCAAAATCATCTGACTTCGTTGTTTTACCTTTTTTGTGAAGGGCGTTTGACTTTCTTTGCATGTTCACCTTCTGGGTCTGTACTTCCGCCTACATCACGGATGCGTGATTACGTCATGCATGAGGTCGAGCTAGTGCAAGATTAGCATTTGTTAAAAAGCATATACTTTTTTTTTTTTTAGGAAACAATCCATCGTTTCACTAAGACACTTATTCCTTGGCTGGAATCATGTAGAGCCCTTTGAAGCTGCATTAAAAACTGCACTTTGGACCTTCAACCTGTTGATCCCCATTGAAGTCCACTATATGGAGAAAAATCCTGGAATGTCTTAATTTCTTTTCAACTGAAGATAGAAAAACATGAACAACTTGGATGGCATACGGGCTGAGTAAGTTATCTGGAAAATTTTATTCTGGAAATGAACTAATCCTTTAAATTGGATGCAAAAATAAACATACATAACGACCAGTTTGATATGTGAATAACTGAAGGAATAGTTCATCCAAAAAAAAAAATTTGCTGTTTATTTACTCAGCCTCAAGCCAATTTAGATGATGAATGCTTGTTTTGATACATAACACTCCCATATATCATCAGGAGAGGCCGGTATTAATTTTGTGTTTCCCGTACCTGCTTTTTTGAATCTCAAAGTAATGGAACCACTTGAGGAACACAGATTCAGTTAAAAATCATCTTTAGTATTCTACTAAAGAAATAAAATTCACATCTTGGATGATCTAAGGGTGAGCAAATTAACAGCAAATTTTCTTTTTTGGTTGAATTATTCTTTAATCCATTGACTAAATCAGTGGTTCTCAATCTGATCACTAAACTGTAAGTCATTACTTTCATCATGTCCAGTCGGAAGCAGAGCTAGAATCATTAACTCCCTAATGAAAAGACACTATTCTACTTCCTCTGAGAAATATCCAAATGCCTTGAAAATATTGGACAATGAAATTAAAAATGCTCACGCCTGTAAGCAAGACTGAAATTGTGCTCAGTTTCTTCATTAAATCAATGTAATTATCCATTGTGCTATTAACAAATGACACTGAAAATACGTATCACAGTAACCAAAGGCGCATCCAGCCCTGATGGTGCTAATTATGCAGCTGAAAATTTCTCCCAGCTTTGTTCACTTTCATGTCTTACACATCAATTTATCAAAACCCAACACTCACCAAAAGCTGTGTAGAACTCCTCTCTGGTTAGGTGTTCGTCATCGTTGACGTCGTTGTATTTGAACAGGTCAAACAGAGTGCACTCCGATGCCGTCCTGCTCATACCTTCCTGCTTGATGACCTGCACGACAACAGGATCGTTAAATTCAAAGCAGAACCTACTGTATGACGCCTTAACAAAGCAAATATGTTTTGCGCACTGAATGAAGCTCATGGTAATACTAATAAATGTAGATGTTTGAATTTAAGGGCATGCTTGTTTACACAATTTTGGTGCCGTCTTGGGTCTCCACATGACGTCTGATGTAAAATCTCCATCCTGAAGCAAAAGTACTGCTCTAGTGTACTAGTTTGAATAATTAAAGATGTGATTCCTATCTGCATCAGACATCGCGAATCCTGTCAGCTGGCAAACATCCAGAACCAAGCAAGATTTTATAACAGCCTTATGCTGGAAAACATGAAGGATTACTGTAAAACATTCTATCATACATTCATCCATGCCAGAAATATCTGATGGCAATTACAGTTAGTGAAAGACAGCTGGAGGGATTGTTTATAATGTTAATCAAAATTAACTTGCTGATTAATATCCAATGGATTCAAAACATTATTGTACATGATATAAACTCCACGTAATACAGACATGATCTTAAAACCATCTCCTGAAAGCTTTTCCATAGCCAGTGCCAAGACTGACCCGAACTAACCAACCTGTATATTATTACTCAAACCAGACCTGCGTGTTCAGATTCAATCCTGTCCTGTTATTATCTGTTGTAAACTCTAATCCTCTTATGAAGACTTGATACCAGCTCAGAAACTGACTGGCAACCTTCACTCTGACCTCTTTGCTTTGCAGTGTTGATTTACCATGTACTTGGAAGACAAAACAAGCAAGCGAACTTTCATGCTGAAATTTGTCGATGTACCACTCTGATCTGCATACCGCATGCTACAGGGGATGTCAGAAAAGTTTTCCATAATAAACGACTCTACACATCCGATCCACCGTGCTAAATGAAAATCTCGGAACAGCTTTAGGCATGTGCTTAATTCTGACACCTCTAACACAAAATTGGCTGGGAAAAGTGAAGTTTGAGCATCATTTGTTTGCAGTTTGATAATCTGCATCTAATGCAGTGATGCACACATTTTAAAGTGTATCTTAAGCATCCAAATACATTTTGGGGCCATTTTATGTAAATATGTAGTATTTTGTACTATGTATTTTAAGTTTTGGTATTTATCTAATAAAAATAGTTTACCCAAAAATGAAAATTTGCTGAATATTTTGCCATCAAAGAGTTTGTTTCTTCATCAGAACACATTTGTAGAAATTTATCATTAGAACACTTGCTCACCAATGGATACTTTGCAGTTTACAGCTGATGAAAACATTACAATAACCCACTTGAGTCCATCAATTCATTTCTTATGAAGCAAAAAGCGGCATGTTTGTAAGAAACATATCCAACATGAACTAGTTTCAACTTTAAACCATTGCCATTGGCAAAATACAATCCTTAATGATAATTTGTTTCTTACAAATATGCTGCTTTTCACTCGACAAGACGTTAATTGATAGACTGGAGTTGTGTGGATTGCTTGTGGATTATTATGATGTTTTTATTAGCTGTTTGGACTTTCATTCTGATGGCACCCATTCACTGCAGAAGATCCTCTGGTGAGCAAATGATGTACTGTAAATTTTTCCAACTCTGTTCAAATAAAGAAAGAAACTCGTCTACATTTTGGATGGCCTAAGAGTGAGTACATTTCCAGCAATTTTTCATTTTTGGGTGAACTTTAAAACCCTTTCACTTTAAGCAGTTTCCGGAATGGTACAAAATGCATTAAATATATTATTTTAATATTAATACATTATTAAACCTGTGCTATGAGATTAATGGGTGTTTAAGAAATTAATTACAAAAAAAAAAATGAATACTCATTTAATAAGTCAGAAAGGGTCCATGGTCTGTCCGTTCACTTTCTGTATGAGAATCATTCCATGTAGTCGTACTTGAGCAGAATACTAATTGATTTTAATTGCTCTATTAGAACAGAATGTTTTGATTTTGCTGCAAGGCATTTCACTATATGTTCCATTCCTCTATCACCTTTTCAACCCAAGCTAGCTGCATGTCAAAAGGCCAAGCTTTCGTATTCCGGGCTGGTCCGAATTTTCACTTTTTACATTGTCTTCGATCTGCCATGCATGAAAAGAGATCTATTCTTCTTCCACAGAGAATGAAGAAATATGCAAATGACATGAAAATATTGCACAATGAAATTGAAATGGCTCATGCCTGTAACCGAGAGTGAAAGTGCGTGCAGAGTTTTCTCTCTGGAGAAATATGAATAAATTCATATTTTGCTCATTTTGCTGTGCACCGTATCTCTATGGACAGGTGTAATCTTTCTGCCGCAGGACAAGATAAAGCACAGCTGACCTGGGATCAGTCTATGAGCGAGTTATTAAAAAAATCTGACAAGCTAAGCTTGCTGGCTCATTTACGGCTTTCAAATTAATGCAATAAAACATGGGTAAAGGTGATCCCCAGCCATTTTCGTAATATATCAGATTGAAGCATTAGATACTGTAGTACTATAAACAAAACAACATATTTTGGGCAATGGCTTTAACTGGACTACAAAAGGGATAGTCCACCTAAAATTGAAAATCCTGTCATTTACTCACCATTTACTCATTCCAAACTAGTATGACTTTCTTTCTACTGAAAAACAGAAGATATTTTGAAGTATGTTAAAAACCAAACAAACAGCTCCAATTGACTTCCATTGTATTTTTTTGTCCATAAAATACTGTAAAACGTCAACGGCAACCGAAACCGGTTTAGTTACCAGCATTCTTAACAATATCTTCTTATGTGTTCCAAAGAAAGAAAGCTATACATATATGGAACGACATGAAGATGAGTAAGACAACCCAGAAGATTCAAGCTGCTTTTGAAAGTATAGCAGATTGAAAGTATGTACAATTTCACAACAATGAGCACGTCTACATGTACGCCAATATGTGGATAACTACCAATAACCAATTCATTGAAATAACTCAACTGACTGGTGTACACGCAAGTCAATAACCACGCTGCAAGTTAACCATGTTTACAAGACTGTATTGAAAAATCAGGCAATTCCCCAGTGGTGACGTCAAAGCGTAAGCATCCATATATTACACTCAGAGTATTTCACCTGAGTAGTGATGTTAAATAAAGCATTAAAAACCATAGAATACTGCTAAATGTCAGAGCCAACTTGCACAGACTAAATCACCTCACATATTTCAAGTTTCTATGACTGTACTACTTGTCCTATGGCTGCACAAGATGAGCACATTTTTTATCATTTCTTGTGTCAAAGTTTGAAATATATTCTCTACTTCTCTACCACGAAACACTCACTGTGACTGGATGCACTTAAAAGGATAGTTCACCCAAAAATGAAAATTCTGTCATTAATTACTCACCCTTGTGTCGTTCTAAACCCATCAGGGCTCTACTTTTACTTTTTTCTTTTCTTTTCTTTTCTTTTCTTTTCTTTTCTTTTCTTTTCTTTTCTTTTCTTTTCTTTTCTTTTCTTTTCTTTTCTCTGACTTAAAAATTTATGGGCACAGTTAAAATGTTAGAAGCATCTTCAACAATCAAAAAATCTGATCAAAAATTAGCCTTCCCATTACGAGGTTATATTTGACTCTTTAAAGTGATTCACATGGGAATTTTGTTTTTTTTACCTTCGTAATGGCATTTTTGTAACTTTATTAAAAGTATGTAATCTTTTATGTCAATTAAAATGTGTGTATATATATATAAGCTTTTTAAAATATAAAAGAATAAGTTACCAATCAAGTGAAATCAGTATTAACTAAATTAATTTGAGGTGGCACAGCAGAACACAAAAGTGGCTTGTAGTTGTATTTTCATATGTTTACGAGTGCAATCAAATTCATAAATTCATGTTGAGATTAATATTTTATATTTTATATATTTTACATTTTGAATATAGAAATATTAAATTATTTAAATAAATGAAAAGATACTTTAAAAATGATACTAAAATTGCCAGTAGGTGGCGGCAAGTCACTGACTTCATTACTGAATCATTCGTTAATTTGATTTGTTTGAACGGCTGATTTATTCAGGAATAAACAAAAAAAAAAACAAAACACATAGACCAAAATAGAGCAAACAGAGTAAAATCAGGCAATAGTGTTATAGTCAGACAAAGTAATTCACTTAATATTAACTTCTTGTTTATTTAACTGTTGTACTATCTTTCCGGGCCTTGAATGTGTCAGTTGTGTTGCAGTCTATGCAGGGTCAGAAAACTCTTAGATTTCATCAAAAATATCTTTATTTGTGTTCCGAAGATCGAAGATCGAAGGTCTTACGGGTTTGGAATGACATGAGGGTGAGTAATTAATGACAGAATTTTCATTTTTGGGTGAACAACTGCTTTAAATTTGGCATAAACATACTTTCAATATCACACGTGCACTTCAATAAACCGACAGAATAGAAAAGTTAAGATGCTGGGGAGAAATTTGATTTTATGCGTTTACATATGCATAATCAGTTTAAGAGCATATATACAAACACATTCAATGTTCAACATATAAGCATCCAAATGTTTTAATTTGCAAGGCATAAAAACATGTATGAAAGTATGAAAGATTAAAGGCACCAAAGTCTCACTCAACACTGGCCCCAACCCATCCTTACTTAACATCTCTATTTTTCTCTTTTATCTGAAAATTGACCTCTCCTGGTGGTTTGATGAGGGTTATTAAGATAAAATCAAGATGACAGATGCATGTTATAAAGGTCAAGAAATGCCACCTAATTGCAACGTCAATTAAATGGGTGAAAGAAAAGAAAAGAGACTGATTTTGTCACACACTAATTTGGTCTTACCTGTGAGAGCTCACTGCTGTCAACTCTTCCATTACCATCTGCATCAAAGCGCTTGAACATCATGTCAACCAGATGCTTCCTAGTTGCCATATCGTTCTCGTGGCTGCCATGGCTACTGGGGGTCAAGTACCTCTGAGCATGTAAGTCCAACATCTTGGTCTTCAATTTTTTATAATCTCCCAGACGACAGTTATCATCTGTAAAGAGTGGAAGAGAAATGCTGGTCAGATCAGTGTGTATGGAGATGAATTCGCTGTTCCGCAGCATTACTAATTCATCAATACTGTGGCAATATGGAGCCCTTTTCAAAAATGCCCATGTGAGGAATCTGACAGGTCTGTCATGTAAATAAATGATGAGAATTTGCACATTTTGTGGATCTCACAAGAAGAATCAGGAGAACTTCAAGATTTCCAATGGCATTGGTATTTGGTATCAAAAACTTATTATAGTACATTCAAGGTATGTGTTTTATCATTATGCATTCCTTGGGAATCAAACCCTAGCTAGACCTTGGCATTGTTAGCATTATGTTACTACATGCAGAAATGAAAAATGACATTGAACTCTAAATAGATGTCAACACTGACCCTCAACAGAGCCGCATTCTTGACTGGAAATATTCAAAACATTAACACCGAATCTCTGTTCTTTAAAGTCTGACTCATAGAATTGTAGTTAGAATTAGAATATATTAACATAAAAAGCATTAGACGAAGTATTTCAACATAACTAACTTACATTAGACACAACATTACCAGTAGTTCCAAGCTAAGCCTCAACAGAACATAGCTGGATATTTTTTTTTCCTGAATGATTCAGCATTTCAACACAAAAATGTACAGATAATGAACTCATCCCCTTATCTTCAAAATGTTTGTCTTTCTTTCTTCAGTCATGTTTTTGAGGAAAACATTTCAAGATTTTTTCCATATAATGGAATGCTGGGATGCCCCGAGTTTGAACTTTCAAGATGTAGTTTAAATGCGGCTTCAAACGATCCCAAATGCGGTTTTAAACCCAGCCAAGGAAAGAAGGGTCTTATCTAGGGAAACAATTGGTTATTTTCATTAAATGAAAATACTTTTTAAAATACTATTTAAATACTTTTTAATCTCAAATGCTCGTCTTGTCTTGCTCTGCCTGAACTCTGTGTATTGTGGCTCAAGACAGTTAGGGTATGTCGAAAAACTCCAGTCGTATGTTCTCCCTTAATTTCAAAAATCTTTTCAAAACCATCGTACATCGCTACAGAAGTACCAACCCAGTATTTGCAAAGTGAACATGCAAAGAAGATCAAACACCCTTAACAAAAAAGGTAAAACAGCGATATAGGATGATTTTGAAGTTGAGGGAGAACGTGAGATGGGAGTTTTTCGACATACACTAACTGTCATGAACCAGAAAAAAAACAGAGTTCAGGCAGAGCAAGACAAGATGAGCGTTTGACATTAAAAAGTATATAAATTGTATTATTTTTTTATGGAAATAACCAATCGTTTCACCAGATAAGACCCTTCTTCCTTGGCTGGGATCGTCCACAACTGTATTTGGGATCGTTTGAAGCCGCATTTAAACTGCATTTTGGAAGTTCAAACTTGGGGCACCATATCAGTCCACTATATGGAAAAAAATCCTGAAACGCTTTCCTCAAAAAAACATAATTTCTTTACAACTGCAGAAAGAAAGACATGAACATCTTGGATGACAAGGTGGTGAGTACATTATCTGTAAATTTTTGTTCTGGAAGTGGACTTCTCCTTTAAACAAATGTTTTTAATGAATGATTAAATGACTCAGTCATGAAGACAGTAACTTGCCGTCACCCTCTGACGTAACTATGTGATGTTATGTTTAATTTTAGATGACTTTCCTTAATATCAAAAGGACAAAACGCATACATTAATGACAGTACATCTGATGATGACAAAAGACTACACTGCTGTCATGACAGTGCTAAAAAAAAAAAAAAAAACGCACAGTGGTACGCAAACATGGCAGAGGAGGACAGAACCTGTGCATTTTTCTAGCAATCGTGTCAGAGAGAGAGAGCTGGAAAGGTGTTAGGGACTTGAAACAGTTGCTGGAAACAACGGCTGGGAAGTCTTGTCAAGAGGCATTTGACAATATTTGAGATGTTTTTGTCATTATATGTAGCTCAGGTGGTGCAGTGTGGCTTCTTGTGAGAATACCGATGTTGTTTCTAGAGCATAAGAGATGGATAATGAAAGGCAGAAGCAGAAATGAAAGCTAGAGAGGGAGAAAGAATAAGAAGCTGGTTTTAAAGGCTGTCAGACTAGTTTCACTGACAGATGTCAAGTCAGTCACAGCTCATCTCCACATGATTGCACCACTAACTGCGATGTGTGTGTGATATACTGAGATATATGAATATATATGTGTCTGAGCCTGGTGTGTGTGTGTGCTGATCAGCTATAGCGTGTCACACATCACAAAATGGCCTCTACTTTGACAAGCCATCGTGACAGGAAAGCTTCCTTCCTTAGAAATGGCAGAATGAATAAAAGATAAATGGCTGTCTACCATCTACCTTGCCCAGAGGAGATGAAGGTCAGTGTCGTCAAACCTCTGTGTGTGTGTGTGTACGTTTGCACACACGGCACATTAGCATTCACATTTTTTGGCACGGTGGCAAATGAAGAACTATCATATTCCAGAACTGCAGATGTGTGACCAGGGGAATATTCATACTGCATCATCCACCTCTGATATGACAGCTGTACAGTTCCCAGCAACGTTGCAACCGTGCAGAACTCTAAAATGTGCGGAAAGCTGGAGATTTCTTGAATCAGAGCTACACGAATGAGCTGCGTTTCAACGGTAGCCCATCTGCGTGTGCTTTGATTTTCAGCGCAGACCGAAGCTGTGAGAAATCTTGTTTGTGGAAATACGCAGCAAAGATTAATTTGCAGAACAGAGATATTATAGTGACACAACAGGGATTTGAAAAAAATTACGACTTCCAAAAATACAGAAACCCACAAAGGACATGCAAAAAAATTGTTTGGGTCTTTTGTTTACTTGAGAACACTTATTTTTCCTGTGATCTTAATAAAAGTTATCTTGAAAGGAAAAACATTGTTGTGAAAAGCTGAATATTTGCATCTTCAAGGCTAAAAGTCAAGAGACTCAAGAAGTACATTTAACTTCCCAGAAACAGTTCAAACAGCAAAAGTCTCAAAATAACTATAGTCAGTATGTTTGGTTGTGTATGTGTATATGAGATTCAGGGATGAAAAAACAGTAAGCTGATAATTATTTTCATGTTATGGCTGAAAACCAGTAAATGGCTGATGATAAACCTTTATACTACATTACTAACATAAATTATAAAATAATAATACAATTGTTTGTTTTAAATGTTACAAGTGAATCTAGACCTCACAGCATTTAAATGTACAGTATGAAAATTAATTTTCATTTTGAGATTTCCTAAAGATAATATTTAACAGCGTTCTGAAAGTATTAGACCTAGTGTTTTTGAAGATTAACTTCAGGTGAGCGTTGTATGGAGTTTTGACACAAATTTCTCGATTCAATTCGAATTTGACTCACAAACTTTCGATTCGATTTTATTTATGATACAATTTTGATTACTTTGAATAAAAATAAAAAAAAACTCAACTAATGCTGTAAAATATACATGAGAGTCAGTTGGTACTACATTACTATAATACTGAAGGGTAAAATGAACTGATTTGTATAAAAATGCATAAATTACCTTCAATGAGGTTTTTATAATAATTAAGTTACAATTACAAAATTATATTTCTATTTTATATAATTTTTTTTTTTTTTTTAAAAATTGAAATTGTGACTGTTTACTGAAACAAATTAAACATTGAAAAATAGTAAAAATGGTAATGAATAAGTTATATGGTGCATATATTTAGAGAAATGCTAATGCATTTTTCTAGCTGACTAACAAGTTTTTGGTCACCAAATATGTTTTTTCTAAGGTAAATGTGACATGTTTACAAGCTGTTATATTGACGTCTTTGCGCGGTTGAAACACCGACTGAGCGATTACATGAGACGGATTTTGTTAAGTTGCACAATTTTCTTTAACATACCTTCGGATGTTTATTCATGTATTCGTGTTTATTCATTTATTCATTTATTCAGATGTTCAGGTCACATGCGCTTTGCGCTGCCACGATCTGTCCACATTTAATGCCAAAACGGCATTTATTGTTTGAGTATTGTAATAAAATGGACAGAATTTGATATCCGAGACTTTGTTTCATATCATAAGTAACAAAGTACAAAGCTTATTACGATTTATTAGGATAGGAGGTGCGCTACAATGTTCCATTCATTGTTCAAATCTTAAGGTTGACCGACATGCAACTGTGTAAAAGTTAAAATAATAATAACAATAATAAATCATAAAGAATCCACAACAATCTCTCTAAGACGGCTCTTGTATTCAAGAGGCAACCACTAGTAATTAATTTTCTTCTATGTAGATGTATTTGTATAACACAGCAGAAATAGTTTTAAAGCAGCATTAAAAAAGGACAATATAGTGTAACGGAGTATCATAACTAGTGTATCCTTTTGCACATGTGTTTACTGCTCAAACCGGCAGTTGCATTTATGTAAACGTGGGCGACTGGAAAAACACAAAGGCTGTTGTCATGACATTCAACATGTTTTCATTCCTCTGCACATGAGAAAGTGAATCTTTTTATGCCATATGTTACTTCATGCTCCATTTCTCAATATATGGGGTGTTTAGGGCAAAACGCCTGACAGAAATAAGTTTTACTTGATTACATAAATCAAACATAGCGTTAGTTCTGGCAGGTCACGTTATTCAAGCTGACTCTCAGCTGATCCACATCTATCTACAGGAATATAATGCCTATCTCAGCATTCACATATACAAGGTCATTCAGTATTATCAGCAGCTTTGCTCAGTAGCTAAATACCCTTCTCCATCCCCAGCTCCTCCTCTCGTCCTCTTGACCTTTTAAATCAGGCTAATTTCTAATATGTGTACATTAAACTATTGAACATTAATAATTTCTGCAATACATTTATGTTGGTTCTGTTACCCTAGGGGGTTATCACTGCTCTCCCTGCTCTCATCCACACTAGGCTGCATGGATGCACAGGGAATTCTTGCCCGAGAACAGAACCATACCGCCAACCCAAATTGTATGTTGTTTGTCAATCATCATCGATAGCGGTCCTGACAGAAATTAGAAAGAACATTGTTTCCAAATGATCTGTACATGCATTTTTCAAATTTCTCCCACAGAGAAGTACATTTACAAAGTTCTACAATGACCTTCCTGTCTTTATTTGCTCAACCTTCATCCCTCAGAGGGTTTTCTTATGTGTGAGAGCTATTAAATATATATTCGTCCTCTAATGTGTAACACCACTGAGACCTCTAGTGCTATAGAAGGTGACTGATAATGGATCCATCATGCAACTGTTTCTCATATCAGTAAACATGCACAGGGAGCGTGTGCTCACCAGGTTCGGTGGTAATAGCACTCTATTTCTAACAAGGACCCAGATACACCCTCTTGTGTGTTCCCGCATGAAGGAAAGCATGACGACATTGCTCACATAGGACACATGCAGTTGATGGTCATGACCCGTAGCGCAGCAGCTAAAAGCGTGTCACGGCTGGTCGCCCATCCTGAAGGGAATTCTGATCATCATATTACTTCGCCAAAGTCAGGAGCTGTGACAAACAAGTTTGTGATGGGCGATTCAAGACACGCAGACAATTAGACTGTGTCTAGCAGACTGTGGCAAGCTGTTAATTAGAACCAGTGGAATTATTTAAAGACTGGAGCGCTTAGAAATGAGGTCACATCAATATACATTAACCTAAATATAGTCATGAACAGTGCATGATAGTATCAATGCTTAGACTATACACAATTTCCAATCTTAATTTAAATTCAGAACTAGAATTTAAAAAGCATTCTCAATTCAGTTTTGAACGGCACACAATCCACTTCACCGCCTGACTATGCGCCAGAGCCTCTTAAAACTGTTCAGAATATCCGTATTCTTTGACAAGCATTACACAAATTCAGCGTTAAGCACAAAGACGTTTAGTACAAGCCATAAAACCATTCTCAAGTGGCCTGCGTGATTTACTTTGAAGTAAAACCTGACACGTCCAGGCGGCCCAGAGGAATGACACAGAGGAAAAGCAGATTGATCTTTCCCTGTTTGAAATAGGTTTAGACGGCCACCTGCATTCATATCTGCATGTTTAAACCACTGCATGTGATGTTATGGGACCCTGATTTATTCTGAAAACCACACTGGTAAATCTAGTCAGATCAGATGAAACTCCATCCTGTCCGAAGGTGGGTTTAGAATGGCGGCATTAATAAAAACAGCTTGAGGGACAGCTCATTAACATTAATGAGCCAGTTTGATCATTTAGATAATTATGAGGGAATAATAACCTCATTAAGAAATAATAATAAAACGGGAATGCTCTAAGTGCTGGAGCTGTAAGTCATTATTTTGGGTGAATATCACAGATAAAATATCATTACTCAGCCAAGATTGCTCATCAGCACCTTTAATGTTACACGCTTCTTCACCTTGTCTCTCTAGCTTGATTTAAAAGGTTTCAAACTGAAAATTCTTTTATTATTTACCCCCCCCAATGCCATTTGAAAACTTGCATTCTTTTGTGGAACACACAAAAAACGAGACTTTAAAAAAAGTTTTTGTCTGTACACTGCAAGCAAGTGTGGTCCAAAACAACACTGGACAAAATAACACAATAATACAATTTTCAAAATAAAAGTTCCACGGAAAATTTTTTTAATTTGAAACAAATTTGAGGTAATGATAATAATGACACAATACAATATAATCTTAAAATTCATCATAAAGTGCACCCCGAATTGTGCTTACATTTTTATTGTCTGTACTGTGATTATTTATCAAAGCTGAAATAGGTTATAGACTGTATATCATCTAAATAAGATAACGACATGAAGATTTTCTTTGCTAGTGCTACAGTGTGCAAAGAGTGTGACGAAAATGAAAGCAAAGCAAGTTTTCTGTCTTGCAAATAGGTGCTGGTTTTATGTGATTTTTTATGCTGATTTTAACTTTTAACGACGGCAGATGTTTCTCTTTGCAAAATATTGTTAAGCATATGGATATAACAAAACATATTTTAAAAAATAGCATAAATATAGCAAAATCTGCTGGCCCCACTTTATATTATGCCTTAACTACCCTAGTAAAAAAGTGGTAAGATGCATCTATTTTATACTCTATAAGTAGAGTTCAAGTCTATTAATGTATTTACTTATAAAAAATTGTAATTAAACTTTATTTGAAGTACTACTTATGCACATTTCTTAATATTAAGAAATATAAATGTTTTGATGTATAATATCAGTCTTTAAATGCAAAATATTTAAAGTGTACCTAAAGTATACTTGCAATATTTCCACTTCAGCGCAATCAAATATACTTCAGTATATGAAGAGTTCCAATGCAAAAGTCTCTAAAAGCCATCTCAGTCAAAAATGAGATAATGATACTGAGTGAATGCTCTCCACACACAGTATATGTTCATCAAATACTTTCACTTCAAATACGCTAAATCCCAGCCTCAATCCATTAAGAGGTACCAGTACTTACAATAGAAACCTATACAAAGTAGCCAGAAAGAAATGCTAATTTAAAAAAAAAAAAATGTCAGATGACAGAAGGCTTTTGCATCTGAATTCTTCATATCTTTAGTTAGACTTCAGCACTACTTCCACACAATTAAAGTGCATTAAGTACATGCTCCAATTGAGCAGACTTTAAATACACCAATTTAGTAAACTAACACAATTGCAGGGTATTTTTATTAAGTACATAATATGTAAATATATTTGTAGTATACTTAGCATGAAATAAATGCATTTTAAATACATTTTAGTATATTTATTTTTCAGTAGGGTACTGTGCACTTACATCAAGAAAAAAAGGTGCTTATTGTGTTCATATTGTATTGCAAAACACTTCTGTGGCTAATATTAAGACACAAGTAATATTAGGGACAAGTTTGGTGGTATGGGTAGGTTTAAGGGTACGTTAAAGTGTAAGTGATGTGTCAACAGTGTAATTATAAGTGCAATTACAGAAATTAATTACAGATGTAACTACAAGCAGGTATTTGTTAAAATATATATGTATCAAATGATTAATTTCAATGTAAGTGCATACTAGTTAGGGTAACCTAATATAAAGTGGAACTAATCTGCCTTTAGGATTGCAACAGCGCTTCACTCCTTCAATTCCTTTGGTGTCTTTATTTTTCTGTACATTTTTCGCATCACTACTGCTAAACCCAACCCAGCCTCTATATACATTTCTGCAACATCGTAATTGCGTACCTTACTGCACGTTTTAGTTTCAAAGTGAAATGTCCAGAGAATATACATGACCGAGGCACACTTTTATTACGCTGATACAGGCACGCATTGCTCTGTTTTTATTACGCTGCTTGAGGTACGTATCGCGGCTATTCAGAATTCGAATATCTGGGAAGTGTCGCTAAAGTTTAATGCTCTATTGTGTCGGAAATATCCCATATACTAAACCCAACCCTAAACCTACCCAATAGTGTTAACAAATGTAAAAGTGATATAAAAAAGCATTTGTTGATGCAGTCGTGCTATTTTAACTTTC
Source organism: Labeo calbasu (assembly GCA_019740295.1). Classification (NCBI taxonomy): domain Eukaryota; kingdom Metazoa; phylum Chordata; class Actinopteri; order Cypriniformes; family Cyprinidae; genus Labeo; species Labeo calbasu. The sequence continues at coordinate 8,422 of JAHKKF010514431.1, read as the reverse complement.
TTATGTGAATTTGAGCTGTTTTGTCGAACTTTAGTTTCATGGGGTTTGTACACCGTATCGCGTGAGCTTACTGAATTTGAAAACTCACGCATATGAGGCTGACAACAACGTTCAAAATATCAGTTTTCAAATTGCGCAGAATGTTTTGAAGTCATGATATAGTATTTATAAGTAATTAGGCTTTACTAATCAAAGCTCTATACCTGTAAATCATCCTTTGTGTGAAAAGAAATAAAAGTTGTTGGAGTTTTACTGCCTGTAGTGTTCATTTCAGCTGTAAACTGCAGTGAATCGTACATGTAGGTATGTTTTTTCTTGCAGAAATGCATATAAAGGCACGTATATATGCCTAGGTAGGCTAAACCTGAGATATTTTTATACAGCTCTGTTGTAACGATGCCGTGTGAGCGGCCCAGATCGGTGCAACAGCAGTAGGGTCTTTGTGTGCTGACTCCCCTCTCTATTCTCAAAGTACTTCGCTCTACATGCTCTATACATCAAACACACACACGGCTTCAGTCTCTGTTTCAGTCTGAGGTCACTGACTCCGCTTTTTAAGGGCACAGGGCCAGTGCCATTCCTGTCAAGTTCTGGCGTTGCAAAAATGGACGCGTGAACGCAGTGGGCTGTAAAGTCTGCTCTCTTTTTTTCTCGCTGCGCCTGACCACCTAACATCTCACTGGAGAATTTCACAGGCAGCGCATTCAATAACAATCTACCTGCCGCTGGATATCCATATGAGTTGTTGCAATGACAAATTTACAACCTCGCTGGCAGGCTATTATTCAGGCTCTCCCAGTGTGATGTGCGAGTGGAAAACTTTGCATTTGCTTAGTTGTTTTGTCCTTTTTCCTATTTTTTTCCCCCCTCCCTCTTTCGTCTTCATTGTTTTTGTCTTTCTCTGTGTCTCAGTAGTACTGCTTTATTCTACATAAAGTAAGTCATCTTCTCCAGCTGTCTACCTCCCGTTTCACCTCTAATTTGATTTCCACACTCTCTTTTCTCTTGTCACAGGTTCTTTCTATTCTCCTCTCTTACCCCTGTCCCTTTATCTCTGATTTCTCACTTTCGCAGACGCTGGTGCACCTTTGAGGAGCTCATTACCTGCCGGTAGACGCGGATGTGGCTTCTCTTCAGGCTGGAGGTGACAGTGACATTAAAACAGCTCAGGGTCTTATTATCACTCTTCTAAAACTGCAACAGAACAACCTCTCTCTCCTTCTCACTCTGTCTGTCTTTGAGCTCTAAGGAATATAACAGTATATATATATTTTGAATTGACAATATTCTGATTTTTGTAAAAACCTCAAGTAAGCTGTTAAAAATGTGACTATTTTGTCAAATATTGTGACTGCAACATGATAATTATTTAACACCTCAAACACAACAGTGAGAAATCACATTGAAATGTCAGCTTTTTACATTTGAACATATATTTAAAATCAAATTTTCCATATTATTTATATATTTATATTTTAGAAAAATAACATGTAAATTAATATGAATAGAATGTATATTTATTTGAGTGAATTAGGAAGTCATTCATAAAGACTTATTCTGTTCCTGATTCAACCTACTGAATTAAAAAAAAAAAAAACACACACTTTATTTGTTCCTATATAACCTAGTGTTTTTGAAGTAATTGGTTGAGTGAATGATTCAAATGATTTACTCATAGAACTGTAACATCTACTGAAATAGCTGAAAGAATCTCCACCACTAAATAAACAGACTGTCTGAAAAACACACTTGGAACGCTGCTCATGCATTAGATTTCTATAGAAACTTTATAAAATAATTTTTAACAATGCGAATGTGAAAATAAAATAGGTCTGTCAAACGATTAATCGTGATTAATCGCATACAAGATAAAAGTTTGAGTTTGCCTAATATATGTGTATGTACTGTGTGTAATTATTATGTATATATAAATACACACAAATAATGTATATATTTAAGAGAAATATGTTATTTATGTATAAAATATTATTTACATATGATATAAATTATATAAAATTATAATAAATACATATACTTGTAAATACTTCTTAAGTATATACATGAATGTGTTTGTATTTATATATACATAATAGCTACACACAATACACACACATATATTAGGCAAACTCAAACTTTTATTTTGTATGTGATTAATTAATGTACAGTGGAATTTGAACTCACAGTGTCTGCTACAGGATGAAGTTTGTTTTGGATGTTTAACATCATATTTACATCAGCTTCACTTCGAAGCATGCAGTTTATGCAGGCTATACATTTATTAAAGCACAGCTGTTTGCTTTAATAACACAAGGCCACATCACAATATCTCAATATTTTAATTTGATTGTGTAGACTGTTTACTCCAGTCAGTTTTAGCAAGGTCAGTGGAAGCGAAATCCACAGTTTACCTGCTGAAGGTCTCATACACACTCAGAGGAACTGACTTTGACAGACGTAACGAGTGAGAGGCTGACAAGGCCATCTCGTCGAGAGGAACAATATTATGGCAAGGCTCGGCTGAGCCGGCCACCCTGAGGGTCGGCGACAGAGAGAAACTAGATATGGGAGAAGGACAGAGAGATTTCTTAAGGCTCTGTCATTCTCTTCTTCTGCGTGGGGCTGTTTTTAGGCACTGGTATCAGATGAATTTGACTGAGCTGCTGTTGTGGTCAACGACAAATGCTGCCACCGAGGAGTAGGGAACAGCAGGTATAAGAAGAGATATATTACCTGATAACATCAGCAGAAGAGAGGATAAACAAGACAAAGAAGGACCATCTGTTGTATGCAGAATGCATTTGTGACAGAAGGAGGAATAAAAAAACCTTCCTGATCTTGTAGGTTTAGCCAGTGGAAGGAAAAACAATCATTACGAATAATCAGGCTGACAAACCAACTGCTTTTAATAGTAGAAAACACATGAGTAGAAATATTTATGAAATATAAATGCTGGTGTTTAGGTGTAAATTAATGTCACTTTGACAATAATTAACACTAGTCTCTCTTACATTTACACACACATATACACATATGCCGTTCAAAGGTTTGGGATCAGTCTTTTTAATGTTTTTTATAGAAGTCTTTCCTGCTCATCAAGGCTGCATTTATTTGATTAAAAATTTAGAAATGGTAAAACATTATTACAATTTAAAATTGTGGTTTTCTATTTTAATATACTTTAAAACAGAATTTCTTTTCAGCATCATTACTCCAGTATTCAGTGTCACATGGTCCTTCAGAAATCATTCTAATATGCTGGTTTATTATCAATGTTGGAAACTTGCTTAATATTTTTTGGAACCTGTGATAATTTTTTATGATCCTCTGATGAATAAAATGTTTAAAAAGAACAGCATTTAGTTAAAATAGAAATCTTTTGTAACAATACACACTACCATTCAAAGTTTGGGGTCAATATTTTTTTCTTTCTTTCTTTCTTTGAAAGAAAATTAATACTTTTATTCAGCAAGGATATGTTAAAATGATAAAAAGTGATAGTAAAGACTTACATTTTTAGAAAAAGGTTTATATTTTGAATAAATGCTGTTGTTTTAAACATTGTATTTATCAAAGAATCCTGAAAAAAAGTATCACAGGTTCCCAAAAAATCAACATTGATCATAAATCAGCATATTAGAATGATTTCAGAAGGATCAAGTGACACTGAAGACTGGAATAATGGCTGATGAAAATTCAGCTTTGCATCACAGAAATAAATTATAATCTAAAGTATATTAAAATAGAAAACTGTTATTTTAAATTGCAATAATATTTCATAATATTACAATTTTTTTATGTATTTTTGATCAGCTAAATAGGAGACTTTAAAACATTAAAAATCTTACTGATCGCAAACTTTTGAATGCCATTGTATACAGGTACATATACAACAATTCTTTCTGGTCCTCGAATCTGACTGGCTGAGAGGAATGCGATATTCGAGTGATATCAGAACTCTGACCGTTTCACTGTTTGTATCACTCCACTTGCGTTATTCCGTTAATTTTATAAACAATACTGTTTCTGTGTCACGAGACAAGTGAGAATGTACTTGTTTAGACTTCAAACATGCAGTTTGTTAATACAGATAATGTCTATTTGAAAACTTGCTTCAGTGTTTTCGGAAACGTGTGCTCCAGGGCGTCAGCGGCCTTTCAGCGCTCATGAACTCGCAGAGAGCAGCCTTATCTCGGCCAGATCTTCTGGAATTTGCCACTGACTCTAATGTCTCTATATTGGTTAAACATGAGTTTCTAGTGCTAACCCTACCACAGTGGTATAGACATTATACAGACATATTAGTCATACAGTATGCATACATATTAGTACATACAAATATAGAAATATGAACTCACACACACCCAACTGATCATTCATGAGTGTAATCAATCTCTCCACCAGACCCAAGGTCACACAAATCAATATTACTGTAGAACTGACCCAAAACACTCACACGCATGCAATCAAACATAAACATGTGCCTCACTGATGACCCTCTGCATGAAAAAATGTACACAAATATGGTAAAGCAGTCAGCAGCTCTCAAGCGTTCAAAAAATACATGATTGACAGTTCATGTCTGCAAAAGATGCAATTCAAAACTTCAATGGTTGTACGTTGCCCTTGGTTTGCTCTCAAAACTAAAGCCGACCTAAAAAGCCACTATGTATCTCAGCATTCTTGACAATCACAGGACACCCCATTCATTTAATGTGCGTCCAAAACTGGGCTCAGCTCACTGTGGCGTTGGGCCTGTGTGTAATCAGACTTCTGGTGATAAACGAAGTAATCTGCGGTATTGGCAACCCGCTCACTCATGCTTTCTTTTTGTGTTGGCTGGTTGGGAAGGACTGTCAGTCAAACTGATGGGGCTGTCCAGCAGACACTCTTCACAACGGCCTTATGGGAGAACCGCAACAAACGTCCTGGGTTTTAATCAAAACTCCAGCTACTTTGACTTTTGTAATGTATTAAATTGACATTCAGGGGATTTCAGAGGGTAATTCACAAGGAGCCTAACAACAGTCTTACACGAAATGTGAAAGATTACTAATACAGTTGAGGCCAAAAGTTTACATACCTCTTTCAGAATCATTAAAATGTTAATTATTTTACCAAAACAAGAGGGATCATACAAAATGCATGTTATTGTTTATTTAGTACTGACCTGAATGAGATATTTCACAAAAAAAGATGTTTACATATAGTCCAAAAGAGAAAATAATAGTTGAATTTATAAAAATAACCCGGTTCAAAAGTCTACATTCCCTATTCTTAATACCGCGTTCTTAGCTGAATGATCCACAGCTGTGTTTTTTTGTTTAGTGATAGTTGATCATGAGTCCCTTGTTTGTTCTGAACAGTTAAACTGCTCGCTGCTCTTCAAAAAAAACCTTCAGGTCTCACAAATTCTTTGGTTTTCCAGCATTTTTGCGTATCTGAACTCTTTCCAACAATGACTGTGTGATTTTGAGATCCATCTTTTCACACAGAGGACAACTGAGGGACTCATATGCAACTATTACAGAAGGTTCAAACGCTCACTGATGCCCCAGAAGAAAAAAATGATGCGTTAATAGCCAGGGGTGTAAACTTTTTAACAGAAAGGAGATGTTTTTCTTATTTTGCCTAAATATCATATTTTTATTTAGTACTGCCCTTCAGAAGCTACATGTTTCCCAGAAGACAAAATAAGGTAAATTTACCCTGCTATTCAAATTCAAAAGTGTTCACCCCCCAGCTCTTAATGCATAATTTTTCCTTCTGGAGCAAAGAATTTGTGGGACCTGACGGATTTTTCTGAAGAACAGCAGGCAGTTTAACTGTTCAGGACAAACAGGGGACTCAAGAACAACTATCACAAAAAAAAAAACCCCCGCTGTGGATCATTCAGTTAAGAACACAGTATTAAAATCAATGGGATGTAAACTTTTGAACAGGGTAATTTTAATAAATTCAAGTATTATTTTCTCTTGTGGACTATATGTAAATATCTTTTATTTGAAATATCCTATTCAGGTCGGTACTAAATAAACAATAACATGCATTTTGTATGACCCCTCTTATTTTGGTAAAATAATTAACATTTTTAATGATTCTGAAAAGGGGGGTGTAAACTTTCGAACTCAACTGTAATAACCACATTGGGCGTTTGAAAGATTTTAGAATGTTTTTAAAAATCTGTCAAGCTAAAAAAAACACAGGAAAAAAAGCAATATTGTGAAATATTATTACAATTTACAACAACTGTTTTCTGTTGTAACATATTTTAAAGTGCAATTTATTTCTGCGATGCATAGCTGAATTTTCAGCAGGCATTACCCCAGTCTTCAGTGTATGTGCACTGTATATGTAAAGCTACAGTACATTCCATATTGTGTCACGCAGCTATTTTGATTCAAAGGTCCATGGTGAACCTTCTGAAAAATAATTACTCATGAAGCTTGAAGTAATGAACACATGACTATTAATGCGCTCTGAAGGCCTACATAAAAACATGAAATAGCCGTGACAATCAAAGGGGAGCAGAAGTGTTTTATCTCAGAGGATCAAAATAACTATGTCACGTGTCAAAGTGCTTGATATCACCTCACAAACATTAAAGGCTCTACAGTATTTTCATGCTGGGTGTGCAGACATTTGATATTCAGTTACCCGTAATGTGTCAAGCGCTGTTTCTTTGATGGATAATAGAAGGGAGTGAAACACTGAACGGCTGCCATTACAGAATGACCGTGGAAGCCATGATATAAGAACAAAGGCAAATAGTCACCAGAAGATCTTCTACGGTCTTCCTTACCATGGCATTTTTGTTATCACCGCAAACTTAATGCTGAGTGACTTGACTGATAGCAAACTACAATCCCTTGGCCTTTCAAAAGCGTGTGAAAGTTTTATCCAATCTGAGCTCCTGTACTCTATATACTGTACTGTAGGAGGAAAGTGCGATTCTACAGATAGGAAGGATGACAGAAAGGTACATTTTGCTCCCCTGCCTCATATATACATTCTCTCCTTGAACTTTTCTGGACAATCTGAGTGTCGAATGAATGCCTTCGAGCACCTAACATAGTGATGGAGTCAGGGGAATGAACACATGACCTCTATTCGACTGCGTTGAGCTTCACTAAAGACCACATGCTCTGTGACTTCATAGGGAAATAATAATAACAATAACAACTTCAACAAATTAACAAATTAAATTAACAAATTAAAATGAATGAACGTATGAATGTACGCACACCAGGATGTTGAACTGGAATGACAGGAAGAGAACTAAACCAAATTTAGATGAATTGCATTAATCATATGCATGCTAATTAAGTCATTAAATTCAAATTCAGATATAGCCTGTTTGCTACCTTAAATCAAATTCTAAAATGTAAGTATAAGCATTAATTATATGTATGCTAATATATACAATTCCTTTTTTAATTAAATGCATTCTGTTTGCTACAGTACCTCAAATTAAATTCTGAAATTTAATTAGAATATAATTAATGTAATGAATTAAAGCATTAATTATTTATGTGCTAATATATTTAGTTTCTTTTTTAATTGAAATGCATTCTGTTTGCTATCTCAAATCAAATTCTGAAATTTAATTAGCTAAAATATAAATGTAATGAATTAAAGCATTGATTACATATATGCTAATATATAAAATTCCTTTTTTTTAATTCAAATGCATTCCACTTGCTACCTCAAATCAAATTCTGAACTTTAATTAGTTAAAATATAATAAATGCAACGAATGAAAGCATTAATTATATGTACGCTAATTTATAAAATTCCTTTTTTTTATTGTAATGCTTTCCGTTTGCTACCTCAAATTAAATTCTGAAATCTAATTAGTCTAAATATAATAACTGTTCTAAATTTACGCAATAATTCTATGTATGATAATATATAAAGAATTCCCTTTTTTATTCAAATGCTTTCCGTTTGCTACCTCAAATCAAATTCTGAACTTTAATTAGTTAAAATATAATAAACGCAACAAATGAAAGCATTAATTATATGTTTGCTAATACATAAAATTCCTTTTTTTAATTCTAATGCATTCGGTTTGCTACCTCAAATCAAATTTTGAAATTTAATTAGTTAAAATATAATTCATGTAATAAATTAAAGCATTAATTATATGTATGATAACATATAAAATTCCTTTTTTTAATTTAAATGGATTTCACTTGCTATCTGAAATATAATTCTGAAATTTAATTAGTTAAAATATAATAAATGCAATGAATGAAAGCATTAATTATGTGTGTGCTAATATATAAAATTCCTTTTTTTAAATTTTAATGCATTCCATTTGCTACCTCAAATCAAATTCTGAAATTTAATTAGTTATAAAATAATTAATGTAACAAATTAAAGTATTAATTATATGTATGCTAATATATAAAACTCTTTTTTT
>JAHKKF010514428.1:0-16729 GCA_019740295.1 Labeo calbasu | reverse complement strand
ATAATAATAATAATAATAATAATAATAATAATAATAATAATAATAATAATAATAATAATAATAATAATAATAATAATAATCATCATCATCATCATCATTTAATAATCATTTAATAATTACAAAAAAAAAGCAAAGAAAGTATTTATTAGTGGTGCCTGAGAAGAAAATTACTATGAACCATGTTCATACTTATGGTTGTAAAATATATATATATATTAAAAAAAATAAACGTAAAATTTCTTAATAAAATAAAATAAAATAAAATAAAATAAAATAAAATATACAGAAAAGAAATATCACTGCCCCAACAAATCTCTTTAAAAAAAAAATAAAAATTAATAATCATTTAATAAATGGAAAAAAAAAAAAAACTTAATTTCTCAGTTCATTAAAATAAAATAAAACAAAATAAATAAAATAAAATAAAAATGTTTTATACTTATACAAAATATGTTCATACTAACGGTTGTAAAATAAAATAAAAACTGTGCAGGAAACAAAAGAGAGCGGTGGACATCACAGCCCCAACAAATAATTTTTAATAATTCAATAATCATTTAATAATTTAAATAAACAAAGCAGAGAAGCTATTTATTAGTGGTGGTTGAGAAGACAATTACTATGAACCATGTTCAAACCTATGGTTGTAAAATAAAATAAAATAAAAATATAGTACTTTACTTCTCAATTAAAAAAATAAAACAAAATAATGTTCATACTTATGAATAAATATGTTCATACATATGGTTGTAAAATAAAATAAAATAAAATAAAATAAAATAAAATAAAATAAAATAAAATAAAATGAAGAGAGATATTCATCACACACAACAAAACTGGTAATTTAATAAATGGAGCAATGACATTTTTAAATGAAATTAAATAAATTAAATTTTTATTTAAAAAGAGTGAATCAAAGAATATCTAGCAGAGATTCTGTTTATTAGTTGTGCTTTATAAAAATTATAATTAAAATAATATTTTTATAAAGTAAAAAAAAAAAATCGTGTCGTAGATGGTTTACAAAGTTCGATACTTAGAAATAGGGGTTTGTTCTTTAATCTTAAGATTGACCAGTAATAATTGTTAAAGATGTCTTAACAACTGCCACTAATAATCATATTTTCTGCTGGGACCTGACAGCAAGCCATCAAACTGTTTTTTTTTTCTCCCCCCCACGGTACAGGCTTGTGGCATCATTGATATGCAGCATACACACCTCCATGACGCACATCTCTCTGAGATGATGGATGTATTTCAGCAATGTAAATTCCATCTGACTAGACAAATAACATATCTAAGTGCCAGAATAGAGGCAAAAGCTTTTGAAGTTCCACCTATCATCTCCGCCGGAGTGTTTCTGTGCTGAAAATGCAACATCAATGCTTGGTATATGTTTGTCGTGCACGTTTTTGTCGTCACATTTACTGCATGGCTGCCATCTTTCGCCTGCAGAGATAAGGTAGTCTTAACAGCTAAATTCACACCTACTCTTTCCCCCCTTCACTTCACTGCTCAAGTTTTTTTTAAAGCACTACAGACCAATTAGTGAACCATAGGAGTCCTGTATCTACAATAAACAATGCTTCATTAATCAACATGTGTGAGGTCTACATGATTTATAATGGAGCAGAGGAGTGCAGAAAAAGAGGAAGATGGTGATGGGCTTGAACGCAGGAGATCATTAATCAGTCAGACAGATGCTTACTGAGGGAATGTTGAGGCGCTAACGTTGTGTGGTGAACAGATCCACCCTGGAGCTTCTGACAACAGAGAAATGAAACGCGTTATTCATTAGAAGCACTTCCTGTACAACCGCCCTAAAAGGAAAATGTTTGCCCTACATTTCCCTCATTAGAATCTTATGAAAGTAAACGACCACTCCTGAGAGCAAGGTAGTGTGTGCGTTTGCGTAGAGTACACACACTGGGTCCAAAATTAACACTTGCCAAGCTTCAAATGCAAGTGCAATTTTAATGGTGATTTTTTTTTTTTTAGGATTTGCAAGTTAAATGGCTTAAAGGAACAGTTCACCCAAAAATGAGAATTTGCTTAAAATAAAGTATACGACTTGCTCACCAATGGATCCTCTGCAGTAAATGGGTGCCGTCGGAATGAGAGTCCAAACAGATAATACAAGCATCACAAGTATCAACACATTTCCAAAAGACTTCAAAGCATTGTTTCTAGCTAAAATATGTCCTAATGCTTTCTCCAGTGGAAAAGTTGTCTCATCTCAATCAGGTGAACAATATGAACAAATCAAGCACTGTTTACAAGCAGAAACAATCTAAAATATTTCTAATCTAATATATTGGCGGATTTTGATGTGAGAGGACAAGAAATGATGGACTTTTTCACTGTCGGAAGAGTAATTACGGATTATGAACTTGTATTTTGTCCAGAAGTGATGGTTTAAAGTAAAAAAACCTTGAAGTTGTTTCTTACAAACACTGAATTTTTCACTTCGCAAGCTATTAATTGATGGATTGGAGTCATGTGGATTACTTGTGGATTATTATGATGTTTTTATCAGATGTTTGGACTCTGACGGCACCCATTCACTGCAGAGGATCCTTTGGTGAGCAAATGATGTACTGCTAAATTCTCCAGATTTGTTTTGATGAAGACACTAAATCTTGGATGGCGTTTTCAGCAAATTCTGCAAATTCTCATTTCTAGGGCTGTCCCCTAATAGTCGACTAACCGTTAGTCGACGAGAAGAGGCGTGGTCGACCAAAATTTTATTAGTCGCAGAAAATAAATTCCACAGGAAGCGGCAAAGTCAAGCACTCCGTGAAGGACAGATTGTTAATGTATGTGGTAATATTTGGACATCCAAATACTCCACTATCATTCATCTACTTCAAATATGGCTTTTTATCTGAAATATGCAGGTAGTAGCAACTTTACATGGCGGATATCTAATGTTAATCTAGAAAAATGTGCACTATTAAAGTATCTGTGCGGAGTGTGGAAGCTGAATAGTTTCACACTCACTGCATGACAGATGGAGGCGCCAGTGCAGCCACTTGCTCTTAAAATACTCCATCATTTTTGGTCATACAGATAAGAGCGATACATCTTTTGAATATGTAAAGACTAACAACGAAACGTTGCGCTTTTGTAAAATAATGAAAGCAAACAGGATCTGCTTTCTGCTGTTCTGAAACTTTAAAACTGTGTATACTTGCCTTACATGACAAATATATCTATAGAGAGTGAAATGTCTACTTTTAAGTGAACCAATTTAAATAGAAAATAAATATTCTCAGATTATGTAAACCGTGCATACAGGTGCATCACTACTGCAGAGATGACAAGTCAGTGTCGCAATGTCTTCATCTCTTAAACCGAAAGCAAAGGAAGCACTAGTTTATCAATAAATTATTAAAATGTTAATGCAGTCTATTTGCTGTTTCTCCCTGAAACATTCATACCTATTACATCTGCCGGTGCGCTGTTGCAAGCTTTTCTGCATTCGCTTGGGCGCCTTAATGTTTTTCCCTTCACAAGCCATTATTGATGGATTAGAGTTGTGTGGATTTTTATCAGCTGACTCTCCTTCTGACGGCACCCAATCACTGCAGAGCATCTATTGGTCAGCAAGTGATGCAATGCTGCATTTTTCCAAATCTGTTCCAATGAGGAAACAAACTCATCAACATCTTGGATGGCCTTTTCAGCAAATTCTCATTTTTGAGTGAATTATCCCTTTAAAAGGTGTTTTCTAAGGGTGTCAAAATGCATAAAATGGATCATTCTTCTCGACTGTAGCGCATCAAGTCTCTCCAGCTATATTTGTGTCTTAAGCATATATTTAAAAATAAGTCTAAACAAATATTTCCATCCATAGTGTTTACAATAAAGTTGTGCATCAGAGAATGCTGATTATCTCTATTAATCCGTCATTGTTAGGTGTTGTAATGTTAATTTGGACCCTGCATGCACACCGAGACTATCCCCCCATTTCTAATTTAAGTTTGTCTCAGACAGGAGGTGCTTGCTGTGCGGCACTAGCCAGTTTCCACTAATCCTTCCTGGGATGCCAAAGCTTGGTCTTTCCCTTATCAGCCTCGGCAGTGTTTGCCAACTCATTCGCTGAGACCCACAGGATCTCACAATATTCCTCCAGACCTCCAGCAAAACATGTTCACTTCACACACACACACACACACAAATAAACCAATTAACCTATCATGCTGCTTACAATTAGCTTAATCAGGTATTTGCTGTATCCCAGCGCAGGACTGACTTAGTTATGAAAAAGCCTTAATTGACAAACATCAAAACATTAAAGCGGGAATATCTTGAAATCTGACTTTTTCCATTTTTAAGTGCTATAAATGGATCCTCTGTGCATCTACCTACCCAGAAAACATAAAAAAAAAGGACAACCCAGTAACTTTTTGTTAAGCCTTTCTCTCGAACTGCTCAGATTTCCCCTGAGAAGTAGAAAGAGGATCTTATAATATTACTGCCCCCTAATCTGCATGTATGGTGTACCAGTTCTAATGCCATGGCAAAAGTTTGAGGAAAGCATGCTAACTGTTCTGTCGTTGGCTGCACAAACAAGCACAGAACAGTCCCTGCCTCAGAGGAGACAAGACTGCAGTGGATTTGTTGATTTATTTACTGTATATTATGCTGCTGCCACACAGATCTAATATAAACATGTGATTTCTTTTCCAGCTATTTACCTTCACAGACATACTTAGGGCCCTATGATTTCTGCGATGCGGAAAAAAACGTGGACAGAGTCCAGTCATACAAATGGAATTTACTGAATAACGTGGAATGTCACGGAATTTGTCAAAGTTTGAATGAATTAATCAAAAGTAGGTCAATACACTTAAATCCAACCGCAATATGAACTAGTATATGTAAATATTACGCCGCAAAAATACCATTTACATGTGAATCCTGCATGTTCTGTGACTCTCTGTTTTAATAAATGGAGCAGACGAGCGGTTTTGTTTACTACACACACTGAAGCGCACATGCTGCTCGTGATGATTTCAGCATTTGACCGTTCCACTTTAGGAAAACTAGCGTCATATCATATGCTGTGTTCACGCCATATCGTAATTATCGTAATTTCGAGACAACAACATGTGACGTTCTACTCTGAGCTGTTCACGTCCTCAGATTTGGAATTATGCTTTTCTATGGCAACATTATCAACGCCTAAACAGAGCCTACATTGGTCAGGTGGTACAGTGGTCATGTGGTACAAGTCATAGCTCTCAGAAGACTCCCAGTTCACAAGTTGTAATTACAGGTTCTACAAGGACGTGAACCCTCTTTGCATGTTGGAATCTCGTAATTACGGGAATTCCGATATGGCGTGAACGCACCTATATACACACAGAAATGTAAAGGTAGATACGGCAACCCGTCAAAATAAGTCCGGTTTAACTTGAAGACTATTACTACTACTACTACCAGAATGAAACAAACATTATTTTTTCAGGGTATAATCACACAACATTTCTTCCATATTTTAATTTTAATAGTAAATTCCCCTTTGTTTGCCAAAAAAAAGTTTGCTTAAAGATAAATGAAATTATTTTTTATGCCTTCATTTGATAACCAGAACATTTTAAATACACAACACAGAATTTCTGAGGATAAAAAAAAAAAACCTTTCATAAGGCTATTTTAAGAATAAATTTGAATAAATTAAATATGCATTCAAATAATTAGACATGCTAAAACACAGAATTTGATAACAATAAAACATGGTGAGGAAAAAATAAAACATTTCATAGGGCCCTAAACCTTTATTAAATTGATGTGAAATTGTACAAGTTTCATGATTTTAATTAATTACACATGCTCTTTAATTAATACAATTTTATTTACCATTAAAAAGGAGTTGAGAAAAATTAAAATGGAAAAAAAATGGAATCCAGAAAAATTAAAATGGAAAAAACAGTATTTAGAAAAAAATAAAACGGAGTTTGGGAAAAAATAAAACGGATTTCATAGGGCCCTACATATCCGACTGTTTTTGCAACTTGTGTGTTTTTAACATAAACTTGTGTGAATTTGTTATTTTAAGTGCAATAAGACATGAAAGAGAGGTTTAGTTTAGTACTCACATGTCGTGTGACAGCCACATTCTGTGCACGTGCTTCAAATGTGTGCATTTAGAAAACCCTATATCAGATTTTAACTAATATAGCTTTAAAACGCATGATTTCAGTGATAGACACAATAATCAAAACCAAACAAATGTTTTTTGGCACAGTACCTGACGTACAAGCTGTAAAGGCACAGCACTATTATGGAAAAGGGGGCGGGGAGCAGCAGCTCATTTGCATTTAAAGAGGCATGCCCGAAAACAGCGTGTTTTTGCTTCCACTCAAAATAGGCATTTTCAAAATGATATAACAAATGATCTGTGGGGTATTTTGAGCTGAAACTTCACATACACATTTTGAGGACACCTAAGACTTACATTATGTATTGTAAAATGAGGCGTTAAGGGCATTTATTATCATCAATATAAAAACAATTGTATTGCTTAATATTTCTGTGAAAAATGTGTGTGTTTATATATGTGCATCTAACATCTCAATATTTGAACAAACACTGAAATCCACAGCTGAGCCTTGGCTGTAAAAGTCATTTTGATTTTACTATTTTTTACTATTTTTAACTATTTTTTACACCGCATCTTCACTGAGTTCTGAATACACAAACTTGCAAACAAGACGCAGTGAGAAACACAAACACAGATCAATCCCATTTTAACCCACCGGCAGTCACGTCTCCCCCACACACTACGAGATTAAAGCATCAGTCAAAACACAGCCGAAGGGAGAAACGCTCTCACAGATATAGCCGCAGTGCTGTGAACAAGTCAAAACCTACAGGAGAACTATTACCAGCATAACCTCACCAGTCAAAAAACAACCAGCACAATACCACATGGTATTCGATGTGATCCACATCAAAGAGATTATCTTCACCGCTAGCACTTTAAACAATTTAATAAAGAGAGTGAAAAGCACCATAAATAAGGTCACAAAGCCCCGCCGGCCTATTAATCACGCTCTGAAAGGACAATAGAAGAGAAGACATCTTGCGCTTTCCTCATATAGATCTGCTTAAAACAGTAGAATACCCCCAACAACAACAGCTTAAATGGATCTGAGCTAAACAGAGGGATGAACTTGAACAGATAAATACGACCCGGTCAGATTTAGCCCTGAGGGAATCTGTGCCCAAACATCTTCACCACTGTTCACAGAAGCCGCTGTAAATATCTTGACACCGTCATATCCTTGCAGACTCAAAGCAAGTCTATACATACATCCACAGGTGTGCCTCTCAAACACACACACACACACATGCAGCTACATTTAAGTTCTGTCCTGACAGTGCATATCTGAGGGGCAGTTGTTGGTTAACCTCATACACATTCCTAACCATGCGTATTTTAAGGCTAGACTGCAGCTGCTGTGGTTACATGCGTGGCAAATATCGGACAGCCAAAACCAGACCGAAAATCAAGAGCAGTGCAGACAGATGTAGAAACTGGAAACTACAGATTATTTTCTCTACTAAGTCTTGCAAATGTATTTAGTGTCAGTTCTGATTCAAGCATCCCATTTAAAAACAACATTCAATTTAAAATAGACTACATTATCCCTAATAAATGTCCTGGGTCTTCATCAGGGTAGATTATAGGGTTTTTTTTTTTTTTTTTTTTGGACATGATCATTTGATTCATTTCTGTTTACTTCTGTGAATGGGCTTATATGTTTTTTGTTTTTTTTTTACTTTTGAAGTGCGGGTTTAGTCATTTTTCTTGCCTTCAAACACTGACTACAGTACCTCATCTTTTTTTGAAAGAAATAAAAATTTTAATGCAACGATGGATTAAATTAAAGATGCATTATATTAATTAATTTAGATGTATTTTTGAACAATTTTAACTTTCTATTTATCAAATAATTTATCAAAAAATATGAAGCACCACAACTGTTTAAAACACTGATGATAATAAGAAATTATCATATTAAACCAGCATATTAAAATGACTTTTAAAGGATCAACTGACAAAACATTCAGCTTTGTCATCACAGGAATAAATTACTTTTTAAAATATGTTAAAACAGAATTTTTTTTAAATTTTAAATTCTAGTATTATTTCACAATTTTACCATGTTACTGTATTTTTAATCAAATAAATGCAGCCTTGGTGAATACAAGAGACATCTTTAAAAAAAAACAGGAAAAAAAATGTTAAGATGTTTAAGGATACTTTAAAGGAGTACAGCAAAAACGCAATTCTGAAATGTTTACTATTTAAAATAACTGGTTTCTATTTGAATATATTTTAAAATATAATTTATTTCTGTGATTTCAAAGCTGAATTTTTAGCATCATTTCTCCAGTCACATAATCCTTCAAAAATCATTCTAATATTCTGATTTGATGCTCAAAAACATTTATTAATATGATTATTATGATTATGTTGAAAACAGGTGAGTATAATTTTTTCAAGTTCAGAAGAACAGCATTTATCTGAAACAGAAATCTTTTGTAACATTATAAATGTCTTTATCATCACTTTTAATAAATTTTAAGTATCCTTGCTAAATAAAATTATTAATTTCTATCATTTGTATAATTTAAAATGTTTTTCGAACAGCAAATCAGCATATTAGAATCTCGTGACACTGAAGACTGGAGTAATGATGCTGAAAATGTAGCTTTGATCACAGGAATAAATTACATTTGAAAATATATTCAAATAGCAAGCAGTTATTTTAAACAGTAAAAATTTTTCACAATATTACTGCTTTTGCTGTATTTTGGATCAAATAAATGCAGGCTTGGTGAGCAGAAGAGACTTCTTTAAAAAAACATTAAAAATCTTTTGACTGGTAGTGTATCTGCTGTTGCTGACACACACATTTAAAGCACAAACTGCTTTATATCAAATCATTTAAGTAAATGATTCAGTCACACAAAAAAGACTTACGCCATCTATTGGTATAATTGTGTAACTCAGAAACAGTCACTGAAGAAATCCGAACAAATCTCTCCAGTGCACTGATTCAAAAGATTTGAGTAACCAGCGCTTATCAAAATCCTCAGCAAGCACACATGACACACCAGAGATAAGAATAAAACCCCATCCATTCTTCTGACACCTAGGCATTTAGATAGGGCTTGGAGACCGACCCAGATGGAGTAGCTGCCAAGTACTGAGACTTAATACCTCCTTTCTCCTTGACCTTAAGAGACACTCTATTTATCTGCACGTCCTCTGCTAAAACTACATACTTTACACACACAAACACAAATGTGTAGGTCCACACATACACGCATCTATCTTCAAACACATCGGTTCCAAGTAGCTGGAAAATAGTCCTCAACCATTTTCTAGCCGCTTCCTGAACGGAAGTCTAAACAGAATGAGTCTGAGTGAGAGAGGGGGAAAAATCTGAACCTTCAAGCATTGTTTACTCAACTGCTGTTTAGTGTCAGACTCAATACAGCTGAGTGTTTGTTAAGAGAAGATAAGGTCTGTGAGACAAATACCAGCATTTCTATAAACCTGTCCAACAGAATGAAAGAGGTCAAAAGTCACTGATCTGAAAACTGATGTGTGTTCACCACATCTTGCACAAAAAACACTATATAGACATATTTAAAGGAATAGTTCACCCAAAAATGAAAATTCTGTCATTAATTACTCACCCTCATGCTGTTCCAAACCCGTAAAAAATAAAGCGTATGGCCCTATGATTTCTGCAATGCGGAAAACACGGACGGAACCGTGGAATCCAGTCATAAAAACAGAATTTACAGTTTAACGCGGAATGTCATGGCATTTGTCAAAGTTTGGATGAATTAACATCAAAAATAGGTCATTACACTTGTAAATATTTGTAAATATTAAGCCACAAAACGACTTGAATATGAATTCTGCGTGTCTCTGTGTTAATAAGTGGCGCAGATGCGCGGTTTTGTTTACTACTTGTACTGAAGCACCTGTGACACTTGCGGTGATATTAGCGTCTGCCGTCTAACTAAATGAGGACATAAATAAATGAAATACATTTCCAGAATTGCTCTGAGAGTCACTTTGTGAGCATTTTACAGTTTCGTTTGAGTAAAACAATTGTTATATTATATACACACACAAATTTAAAGCTATTCACGGCAAACCATCAAAATAAAAGTTCTGTTCGTGGCAAAAAAACCTTTCTATTGTTCAACAGAATGTGCGTAATACTACTACTAAAATTATTAAAACCTTATTTTTCAAGAAGAATCATATATTTCTTCAAATGTTTTAATTCTAATAGTAAAGCCCCCTTTATTTGCCAAAAAATAAAATTTGTTTAATTTTCGTTCATTTAAAGATAAATAAAACTAAAGGACAACTTCACTTCCAGAACAACAGTTTACAAATAATTTACTCACCCCCTTGTCATCCAAGATGTTCATGTCTTTCTGTCTTCAGTCGTAAATAAAAATTATGGTTTTTGAGGAAAGCATTTCAGGATTTCTCTCCATATAATGGACTTCAATTGTGCCCCCGATTTTGAACTTCCAAAAAGCAGTTTAAGTGCAGCTTCAAAGGGCTCTAAACGATCCCAGCTGAGGAAGAAGGATCTCGTCTAGCGAAACAATCTGTCATTTTTTTTCAAAAAATAAAAAGTTGTATACTTTAAGCACAAAAGCTCATATAGCACTAGCTCTGGGATGCGCGTCCACGACACTACATACTACAGAGTCACGTCGAAAGGTCATGCGGAACTATAGACCCGGTGTTTACAAAGCTAATGCGCAAAGACTAAGAAAGTGCAAGTAAGTCAAACGCTGTTTACAAACAAAAAGGTACAATGATGTCGGATGATTCTGAAGTTGTAGGAGAAAATGAGATGTAGTTTTTCGTCATATCCTACCTTTTTGAGCCAGAGTACACAGACAATGAATTTCGACGTGATTCGTAGCGCTGTGGACGCGCATCCCAGAGCCTGTGCTACACAAGCTTTCGTGTTTAAAAAGTATACAATTTTTTTTTTTTTTTTTTAAAAACAAAACAAAAAAATGACCGATCGCTTCGCTAGATATGACCCTTCTTCCTTGGCTGGGATCGTTTGGAGCTCTTTGAAGCTGCATTTAAACTGCATTTTTCAAAATTGGGGGCACAATTGAAGCCAATTATATGGAGAGAAATCCTAAAATGCTTTCCTCAAAAACCATAATTTTTATTTACGACTGAAGACAGAAAGACATGAACATCTTAGATGACAATGGGGTGAGTAGATTATTTTTAAATTGTTGTTCTGGAAGTGGAGTTCTCCATTAATGCTTTAAGTTGCTATTTTATAACCAGAAAAATGCAAATACACAACACAGAATTTCTGTGAAAAATAAACATTTCACAAGGCTACTGTCAGAATAAATTAAACTTGTTTTCATGCATCCAAATAATTAGACATGCTAGAACACAGGCGGGCAAAAATAAAACATTTTCTATGGACCTAAACATGTAATTGTTGTTAAACAATTAAGTTTCATGATTTTAATTAATTAGACATGCTTTTTGATTAATGAAATGTGTTTTAACCATTAAAAAAAAAACAGTCCAGAAAAACTAAAATGGAAAAAACTGAATTTGGAATAAAAAAAGAATTTGGGAAGAAATAAAACGTATTTCATAGGGAAGACTGACACGGAAGAGAAGAAATTGTTCAATAAAATTGTTACTTTTGCATTCTTTGCTCACAAAACGTACTCTCGTAGCTTCATAACATTTCGGTTGAACCACTGATGTCACATGGACTATTTTATCGATGTTCTTACTACCTCGGCCTTTGAACGTGTCAGTTGAGTTGCTGTCTATGCAGGGTCAGAAAGCTCCTAGATTTCTTTAAAAATATCTTAATTTGTCTTTCAAAGATGAACAAAGCTCTTACGGGTTTTGGAACAACATAAAAGTGAGTAATTAATGACAGAATTTTCATTTTGGGTAAACTATCCCTTTAAATATGGCTAGTTTGGCTCTGTTCTCATAGTGTTTTTGATTAGTCCATGAGTAGGTCTGTTCCTGGAACAGTTCCCGCTGAGTTACACAATCATGTTTTGGTCTAGCAGAACTTCTCCTTTCCCTCAGATTTACTGCTTTCTCTACATCATAAAAACACATTAGGCCCAATCTACACACACTATGCCAGCATATGTTGTGCAAAACAGAATCTTTGCGAGCACGTAGAATCCAGAAGCCTGATTTACTATCATGTTTTACGTGGGACGTTTTGAGGTTGTGGCTCACTGTGGTACACTGCATCTGGAGCACAAATGTAGCAGAACAATACATCCTTTGATAAATATGGCTGTAATGTTGACTATACAAGGTTTACATAAAAACAAAAATGTGCACAAATGCACTATGAATTCAAAAAGATGGCAAGGTTAAAACAAACTCATAATGACAGCTTGATGATGTTACCTTTCTTCCTGTCTGTCTGCTCAGACTGATCACACACAAACAAGCTCTCGAATTAAATGAGACAATCCAGTTGGATGTTTCTGTACGTAATAAAGACTGCAGAGAGATATCGCCTGTCATGGCCTGCATTATCAAAGCAGAGAGGGTGAGGGAGGGAAAGAGAGACCCTCAGAACAATGAGAAGCTTTCACAGGCTGAGGGCTGTAAAGAGACACAATAACTCTCTTTAGCAATCAGAGCTCACAATCTATTTATCATGAACTACAGAGGGAGGGCGGGAGGGAGAGAGACAGACAGATTATACATGTCTGTGAATATGCCCATGAACCAAAATATAGTCATAGTCAAACAATCAGACTCAATGTGCTCGCCATGTGCTCGGACAGTTCAAAAAACAGACAAAAAGTGACTTTTCTATGAACAATGACAACCATCTGAAGTTTTAAACTCAATGTCAGATGTAACATACACTGCAAAATGTGTTTTAAGAGGCTCATGCCCTTGTTCCTTATTAAACTGATTACTGTGTGTGTGTCTGAACCAATGTGAGTCTGGGCCAAAACCCACATGAAGCCATCTGGACAGAGACAGAGAGAGAGGTTTAGAAAGAGGACAAACAGTCACGCGTGTGTACTGTATGTGCGCTCTTAAAGGTGCATTCACAAAATTGTAATTATGTTTCATAGGCAGATGTGCAAGTTGTCTTTGAATGACATTGACAGAATGACAGAATATTGGCATTAAGATGTCTTCAGGCCAGGACTCTGATCAAACATATGAAGTTTGGTGCAGATTGAACATGGTATGTTCGAGTGCAAAGAATGACATATCCTGTTGCCAACAGGTGGCACTATAATTACAACTGAATACTGGCCTTTAGATGTCTTCAGGCGAGCTCTCTTACCAAACATGGGAAGTCTAGCGCAGATTGGACACTCTATGGCTGAGATCTTTGACATCGAACTTCTTCAGGCTGCCACGGACAAGCCCTTAAACGAAAACTCAAGATCTTCGCAATTCAACATCACAAAGGCCTTTAGAGTAGACTGACCAAATATAATGTCATTAAATCTCTACGAGGAGTTCGTTAGAGGGTAAAACATGGCACTTCCTGTTGCCAGCAGGTGGCGTTATGTCTATAACTGAATATGGGCATGTGTTCAGGAGAGGACTCTTATCAAACATGTGAAGTTTGGGACAGATTGGACATTGTACGCCTGAATTATAACAACTTCCATTTTCATGGTGAAACATCGAAGTTTGTCAGGCCGCAACAGACACGCCCTTCAACGAAAATTCAAGATCTTTGCAATTTAATGTCACAAAGGGCTTTAGATTAGACTGACCAAATCTGGTTTTGATCAGTTTAAATCTCTAGGTGTAATTCATTTAAACAGAATGCATGAAAATGGTCAGAACGGTACAAAACTTGCTGAGAAATTTTTAAATTACAGACTTCCTATTGGGTTTCGAACTTCATAGCAAGGGACTTTTTTGTAGGTACTGGTGTGTTACATACATTTTACGAATTTCGTACATGTATGTGAAACATAGCTTGAGGGGCACATTGTTAAAATTTTATAGGTGGTGCTATCGAGCTATTTTGCCACACACACATCTGAAACCCATATCAGAGGTAAATTTCACCACTTTGGAGTGTGTGCAAAGTTTCATGAGTTTGAGCATGTTTAGGCGCTCAAAAATGCAATTCATTTTGGAGAAGAAGAATCTGATCAATTCCAATAGGGTCCTCACTAGTGATGCGCGGATGACGATTAGATTAATTACATTTTCTAAAATATGGACCTGTTTTAAATACTTTTTCATCAGGCAAACCATTTCATTTGTGTGTGTGTGTGTGTGTGTGTGTGTGTGTGTGTTCGCCTGTTCTAAAGTTGATACAGAAAAAGTAACATTCCAGATAAAGTTTGAAGAAGGCGAGTTACGCCTGTGTTAACTGTTAAGTAGGGTAATATGCACTGGTGTAGTGCAGTACCTGCGTATGCCCATTTCTTTATCAGTCGGCTTTGCGTATACCCACTTCTAAATCCCCTCTGATGCGCATCATTCAGTAGTGTCCTGTATTAGCCAAAATCATGACAGGCATAATTTCTAATTCAATCGTATGTGAATAAATGCAAATATTCGCTCAAAACACCCAGTACAGACGGTAATGATTGAGCCTGATGCGCCCGCGCCTGCAGATTCGCTGCCTGTTCATATGCCAGAGCATTTCAAGGGAGGCACGCCTAGTAGTAAAATAATAGTTATTATTGATTACTAATTTGAATCAGTACATTATAATGAAAATAATACCTTAAAAATGAAAAGAATTAGATTTTTATGATCAGAAATTTCTTAAATTGGGTGAACCCCTGTAAACTTTTGTCCAAGGAAACACCCAACCGACTTCATCCAGATATCGCGTGGATTTGGCCTTAAAAGCACGAGTGATTAAGCTTATATAAGTGTGCAGCGATGTGCAGATCAGCTGAATCGATCCGCTGTTAAAAATAAACCATCCATTCATCATATCATAATGCAAACTAAGAATCTGAATAACTGTAAATGATGATCGGGTGCGGTTATCTAAATCAGAGAAAATATAGGTGGGGGTGGGTGGCGGGCGGATAATTTATTTGAAGCTGCGGATTCGGGTGACGTTTGAGCTCATCCGCGCATCTCTAGTCCTTGCACCATCGGTGCTCTGGCCCCAAAAATGTTTTCAGAAGTACTAGTCAGTTCTGTGTATAGAAAACTTTCCTGAGTGCACCTGCAGTGAAAGACTAAGGCGTTGCTGAAAGTCTGCAGTATGATATAATCTCGTTTTTTGTGTTGCATCAACAGTCTAGCAATGCATCTGTAATGCTCAAATAAGCATGTATTACAAAACTAAGCAAGGCTGAAGGAAAATGAGCCCTGAGTAGGTGTTCTGACTTACTGTATGAATGCGTGGCACAACTTAAGCCAGAAAAGAACAGCTATATGATTATAAATAGCTCACCACATGTGCCCATTCAGACACATGCAGTTTTCAAATCAAGTGTGCCAAACTGAGCGCCAAATAAATTGGCATTTCTGTGCGCTACAACAAATGTGTAAAACTCTGAGCTTCCAAAATAGAACACAGCACAACCCAAACTGGCATTAGATTTCAAGAATAAATCATTTTAGCATCTTCAGGACTGTGTCAATGGCCATACCCTAACATTCAAACACATGCTCATCATTTGGCATGAGTAATTGGCCACAGTCACTTTATAAAGCTTTTTAATGTTCAAAAATACCTCCTCATATGTGCGTTCTCCTTTTACTATGGGGACATGCAGTCTCTCTCTCTCTTGGAGCCAATCTGATCTATTAACCCCCATACTGTTTCAACACCAAGCAGTACCTACAGTACACACACACAAACACACACAGAGAGGACACCTCCTTATGCCCAGAATAACACTTTGCTTCCTGTTAATCTCTGCTGAACAGGTGCTGCTATTTACAGCACACAAATCCATCCACTCCAACAGAGGAATGAGGGATAGTGAGATAGAGATGGTGAATGAGATGAACAAAGCAGAAGATGGAAAGTCTTGTAACAAAGATGAAGAGAGAGAAATCTCACTACCCAGAATCTCTCCAGCCTCCTTGGTATTAACCTCTGTGTTGTGAACAGAACAGAATAAAGCAGAACGTGTCAAACAAAAAAAGAAAAGTAGGACCCTATGATTTCCATGATGCTGAAAACGCAAACGGAATCACAGAATCTAGTCATAAAAATGGATTTTACTTTAACTTATAACGTGGAATGTCACGGAATTTGCCAAATTTTGAACAAATAAATCAACAGTAGGTGAGTACACTTAAATCAAAATGCGATATGGACTACAGTATGTAAATATTAAGGCACAAAAGTATTATTTAAATATGAATCCTACACGTTCTGAGTGTCTCTGTGTGAGTACATGAGCACATCTCACATCTCTACACATGCTCTGAGAGTCACTTCAAGAGCATTTTACTGTTTCTTTTGAGAAAAACTATTGTCATATCAAATACGAACAGTCACTTAAAGGTCTTCACAGAAACCCGTCCAAAAAATTGTTTGGTTTAAATTGAAGAAACAGTGACAGAAATACATTACTTAAATGTAATGAGCTACTACTAATAACAAAATTATTAAAACATTATTCTTTATGTAGTATTTACCAGAAAAATCAAAATATATGGAATGCATAAATACAAATTAAA
>JAHKKF010514426.1:1266-14854 GCA_019740295.1 Labeo calbasu | reverse complement strand
TGTTTTAGCACATCTGATCTCTTCTGGAAGCTGGTTCCAACTGCGGGCGGCATAATAGCTAAAAGCGGATTCCCCTTGTTTTGTGTGAACCCTTGGTATTTCTAACTGACTCGATCCTAATGATCTGAGTGGTCTGTTAGGTTTATATTCAGTGAGCATATCTGCAATGTATTTAGGTCCTAGGCCATTGAGTGATTTATAAATGAGTAAAAGTACTTTAAAATCAATTCTAAATATAACTGGAAGCCAGTGTAGAGACCTGAGAACTGGTGTGATATGCTCAGATTTTCTGGTTCTAGTCAGAACCAGAAATATATGATAAAATTAATTCATAGAATATCCAAGATGTTTTTTTTTTTTTTTTTTGTATGCAACAAAAGTTGACTTGCAGTAACTGGCACTGCGAAAATAGCTAAAAGTACCACAAAATTACCGTACTTATAGCATGTTACCTCTGTGTGTTCTACTTTACTTTTTTAACACTGTGTTTGCATTTATGTTTAGGATGCGAGCGCTGTCTGATCTGGAATCGCAACTGAACTCTCTTCACCCTGAATACCAAAGCATCAAGAAAGCTTTGTCGGATCCAGCAAATGAAGAGCTGGACTCCCTTTGGGAAGAGACTGAAAGAGCTGTGTCTGACAGGTAGGTTAACCTACCTTTTTTGTAGACCAAAGTCGAGATTTACTTTGATTTATTTTGCCTGTTTTTCTTTCTTAAAGAGTTATTTTTTTCTAAAATAAAAAAATCTGTCTTCCAAACCTGTATTAATCCGACTGACTTCCATAGTATGGGAAAAAATGCTATGAAAGTCAATGGGGACCAGAAACTGTTTGGTAATCCACATTCAGAAGTGTGATTGACAGAAACCAAGAATGTTACTCTATGTATGTGTGTGTTTGACAGACAAGAGCAGTGCACTGTTCTTATGGAACTGCTGAAGAAATTTCAGAACTGTCGCAGTTACCTGGGCAACACTCTTCAGAGGGCAGAGCAAACGATCAATGAGCAGGCATCATACATGGGCAAAGACAACCTACAGCGACTCCTTGCGAAAGTATGTGAACCTCAGATTAATCACAATACATGCTCGTGTTATAATTGCCTGTTGTAATTTACCATCAGATTTCTTTCACAAAAAAGTAATTTTATACTGGATTTGCACCACCAGGGGTCAGTCATTACTCAGATATAACAATTGAGATGCAGTACAGTAAAGCTCAGTGCGAAGCAGTCTTACTTTGTTCATCCTGTAATTTAATTTTGTATCAGCACTAATCAGAGTTTGCTTCATCTGCATGTACAGAAAATGCTTTAATTTTATTACTCCCAAAGAGGCTTCTCTTTCCATTTTTGTTTTGACAAATCAGTGCCAATGTTCTGTTAATTTTAATTAATTGTACTTTTTTAATTAATTTTGTTATTTGGCAAGATCCTCCATGGCCTGTAGTACATTTATTTGCAGAGTTATAATGAATAAAACATATTTTGGTAATTTATTATCATTATCATTTATTATCATTATCACCTAGGATTAAAAAAGTCTGGTTATGTCTACCTAGGTGAGTAGCCTAGTTTTTTAAAGGGATAGTTCACCCAAAAATGAAAATTCAGTTTTTTGTTTTTTTTTTTAATCCAAGAGCTTTCTGACTCTCCATAGACAGGAAGGGTCTTACCATGGTCAAGGCACAAAAACGTAGTAGGGACGTTGTTAAAATAGTCCATGTGACATCAGTGGTTCAGTCTTAATTTGATGAGGATGAGTAATTAATGACAGAATTTTCATTTTTGGGTGAACTATCTCTTTAACAAACAGACTACCACCACAGTATTGTTTCTGTTTTATCACATAGTGTTTCTATTTCGGTCTTTCTATTTATAATAATGTTTCTGTCTGTATATTGTAGGTCGTTGGCATAAAGGAGGATCTTAATAGTCTCGGACCCAAGATGGAGGAGTTCAGAGCTGTGTGCAGACAGTTGCAGTCCCAGCTGAAGAAAATTCCTGATTGCTCGGAAACTCCATTCGAGACAGAGGCAGATGCTTTGGTGGATACGTGGCTGGATGTGAGGATATTAAAAACATCTATTAACATGCATCACATTTTTTTCAGTCATTTTAATTTCTTGGTAAATCTTTGTCTGACAGGTATCAGAGAAGACAGACAGTTACATGGATAATCTGCGTGTTGGTCTGGAGTTGTGGGAGAAACAGCTGGTTCTGGGTGGAGAAGTGGACAGCTGGACGTCTACTAAACTCATTATCTTCTCAGAGTCTCACCCTTTCAGCAGTGAGACGGAGGTTGACAGCATGAAGGTGTGTCTTCTGCCTATAAAAGATTCAGGCATGGACTAAAAAAGAGTTGTCATTTTCAGGCATGGACTAAAAAAGAAAATTGTCATTTTGATTCCATGGGGTCTTTTGTATGTTTGCTAGAATGAAATTCAGTGCCAGGAGAACAACCTTGAACACTTCCACAGGAAGTTACAGGAGATCCAGGATCTGCTGCAGAGCAAAGAATCTCCTCTTGAGTTACAGGTAAGCATGCAACTTAATTTTTCTGTTTATTAAATTATTGCTATTGCTAATTGCTAATTACTCCTGACTTTGAATGCACACACACACTGTCTCCCTTAGGTAATGGAAACGAACCTGAGGAAGAAAATGGAGCAGGTGAAGGAACTCTTCTCTGACTGCACTGAAGTGTTTGAGGAGCTCCTCACAGTTAAAGCTCATCTGATAGAAAAGATTGACACCTATCAATCATCTGTAAAGAATATACAGTCCTTAGTGTACATGATCAGTTCAGAGGATCGTGCAGAGCTGGAAGCGCATTTGCAGGTATGATTAACAGACAGGCAGACATGCGTAAACATACTGTTTTGGTATATAACTGATTTCATTTTCTGTTTGCAGGACTTGTGTGAGCAGCTTTTGGACCAGGAGGAGCAGGCTGAAACTTTGCTGAAAGAAATCAATCTTATGTCCAGCATTACTGGACCACAGGCCTTGGAAGAGCTGACCAATCATAGTAAGCATCTCAAAGACAGCATTGCGGAAACACGGGAGATGATTCGTCAGAAGAAGGAACAAGGAGAGAAAAGCTTTCTTCAGATTGTTAAAGGTCTGAGAAACCGCTTTCTGCATTGCTATAATTAAACAATGTGAAAGTGGAAAACGTGATTTGAGTTTTGTCCATTTGTCCCATTGGTTTACTGCAGAAGAATTCCAGTCATTTGAGGAATGGTTGCAAGATGAGCAGCTCTCTGTGAATGAGTGCTTTGAGAACCCTGAGAGGAAGCAGGATGTAGAAACGTCTATGCAGAGACTAACAGTGAGTAACAATGACGTCTCAACCCTATGATTATGGTTTTCATTGTGGCTAGAACATTTTGGAAATACTTTTCAAACAAAGAAACTTGCTGTACAATACACTGATAGCCGGAACAACAATTCAGTGACAATAGTCATCGGGTTTAGTCAGAAGTATAATTATAAAATTACAGCAAGGGTTCAAATTTAGTTCAACAGTACTGAACAGTTTATGTTTTCTTCAGAGTTTCCTGGCCTCTAAAGAAGGAGAGCAACGTCTGGGTCAGTTGAAGGAGAGGTTTGAGCAAGGTGGACAGGCAAAACTCCCTGCTGAGGCTCAAGCTTTGCTCTCCACATGGCATCAGGAACAGGAAGGAGAACTGGCCACACTCAGGGCTCACTGCCAGGGACGCCATAAACAGCTAGATGACATCCTCCACAACCTTAACAGGTATATGGAGGAAGTTCTCATTATAGCTGTTGGTTGTTGTTGTTGTTTCAATTCATTCATAACTTTATGTCTTTAGTTTGCAAGAGGAACATAACCATTTGAAGGACTGGCTGCAGCAGAGAAAGCAAGTGCCAGAACAGAGAGAAAAACTAAGGCAAATCCAAGAGGATTTTCTCAAAGAAAGGTATCACTCAGTAGGGGTGTGCAATATATATCATCTACAATAATATCGTAATTGTTGTTTTAATGATATGCAATTGACATTGTTGAGTATATCACAAAAAACAAACAAAAACACACCCAGAGAGTGCACGCATTCACTGAGATGTAGGTCACATTTAGAGTTCACGCTTTCACTGCATGATTTAGTCTGTTAAAATACATTTATACATTCCCCCAAAATTCAAGATAAAATGTCCCCATATGACTTATATATTTTATTTATATTTATATCAATCATCTGATATAGTTAATATCACACGAAGAGTGACGTTTTTCTCCAAATATCAGCACAATTGATTTAATGAGCAGCTCAATAAACAGGAAGTTAGTATTAAGTGACTCATTTTAGATACAACAGTTCTTGTTTTTGCTGTATTTCCACAACAAAAGTAGTTCCAAACAAAGCCACAGCAAAACTGTTTTGCGTCTCTGAGCAACACGGAACGTTTTTTCTTTACTGAATCAATCAGTTTTTTGAATGAATCAGTTGAGTGAATGACTCAGTGACTCACTTAAGTGATTTGTCCCCACCGACTGGTGATTTCAGGTTTTTATTTAAAGCATATTTTCCCTTTTTTCTGTCCAAAATCATTTCAGATATCAGTATTCAACGTGTTTGTTTGTTTGTTTTTTAACATCAAAACATTATTTATGCATTTGTAAAATGCATTTATGTAACTGAACAGTCTGTGTAAGTAAAAAATGCCCATAAAAGTAAAAATCATTTTAAACTCATAGAAAAAGTTCATTTCTGTTATTGCTC
Organism: Labeo calbasu; assembly: GCA_019740295.1. Lineage (NCBI taxonomy): Eukaryota > Metazoa > Chordata > Actinopteri > Cypriniformes > Cyprinidae > Labeo > Labeo calbasu. Next base: position 10,106 of record JAHKKF010514426.1, on the reverse strand, counting down.
CAAACAAACCACTGCACAGAAAATGAAGAAGATCAAAAGCTTTGGGAGTCAGCTGTCCACGGCAGTACCAGCACAATAACATACTCAGCAAAATATTGTCTAATTATCATTAAGTTTCTGTTCTTAGTTGACCACAGGTTTATGGTTTTTCAAAAATTAAGTCTTGTTATAAATCTGGTAAAATGCTTAAAACTCCTGAAATGTTTAAAATTGTCTGAATGTGAAAATCAAGCGATCCTGACAGATGTTGTGTTCCCAAATGCACACTATAATTGCAGCACATGCAGAGATTGAATTTATGTGGAGCAGCTTTTACTACAAAACCAACTGATCCAAGATCCTGAGAACACTGCATCATGAGTTGCTTGCATGTATTTGAACACAGTGCCGGACTTCATTATTGACTAAATTGCAGTCTTTTGCTATTTGATACTCACACAATATCACAACTTCAATTTAATTTTAATGAAATGTGCAGTTTTTTTATTTAATATAAACCCTACACAACTCTTACTTTCACCCTTAATCCACAGCGGTCGTGTGGAGGCATTCAATGACCTGTTATCTGCTGTAAGGATGCGTGGCCTGAGGGGAGACCCTCTCCTAAGAGACAGCGAGACCCTGATAGACCGATACCACAGCCTGGGGATTCTTTTGGAGAATCAGGCAGAAGTCCACAAGACCCTTGATGATCAAATTGAAACATTCCAAACCAATGCAGAACAGTTTAGAGCCTGGATCAGAAATTTAAAGCAAGGACTTGAGCACTTGGGGACAGATACGCCAATGCAAGAAAAACACACTAAGGCTCAGGTGAGTCCCCTAACCCTCATCATTTGCATTTTTACCTATATTTTGGAGGAACAACTGATCAAACATCTTAAGCTGAAAGGAATGATGAATATCCCCAGTGCTATTAGAATAACACTCTTTTTGTGTGTGTGTGTGTGTGTGTGTGTGTGTGTGTGTTTTAAGGCTGTTCTTAATCTGAGTCCTGAGGGTGATGCTAAACATGCGGCTCTGAAAGAAGAGAGTGAAGCTTTATGTTCCTATGAGATTATGGAGAACACCAGAAGACAGGAGCTCAATCAGACCATTGGAAACATTGAAGATGAGTGGAAAAGAGTTCTGGATATGGCTCAACAACTAAAACATCAGGTAGAACTCCAAGACACTCTTTGTAGGGAACTAGAAGATCTACAGGCCAAGGAAGAAAGCATCCAATCCTGGGTGAGAGAACAACTGCAAATGCTTCGCTCTTTGGGGAAGGACCTTCAACCACATGAAAAACTTAACAAAGTGCAGGTAAAGACAGAGGAAAATGTTTAGTTTTTTATTTGCAGAAATCTCTTCATGGCTCTTAAGTTGTTAGCAATGCACATACTGTGTTAACAGTAATGCCTGTATATCCTCTAGGCTGTCATAGACCTTGGTGATGAAACGGATTCCAGATTGGCCTGTTTACAGAGTCAAGGACAACGTTTATGTTCTTATAAAGAGCTTGAGAATGAGAGGAGGAGCCACATTGACCAAACCCAGAGAGCAGTAGAGGAGGAGTGGAGGAAAGTGCTACAACTTGCCCAGGAGCTTAAGAACCAGGTCAAGCTTGAGGAATCTCTCTGCAGAGAGTTAAAAAATTTCTGTGATCAGGGAGAGGACACTCAATCCTGGATTAGACATCTCAGAGAAACCCTGGATTCCCTTCGTGGGACATCTTCCATTCAAGAGAGGGTTAATGGAATTGAGGTAATAGAGAGAAAATTAAATGGTGTTTGTATGTAAGAGGCTGTACGTGTTTGTATGTGAGTAATTTATGATAAAATGTGATATTGAAAATGAGGCAACTGCTCAGGTTCACTCACAAAATCTAAAGGCATACATTGGATTACATCAGAAAACAAAAAATAGTAGACAACATCTTAAGCATTCAAAATGTAATATGATTTGTACATGAAGTGATGGGACAGGTCTTACTACCTACTTGTGAAAAAGATTTGATGGCATGCATGAAAGCATGATAAAAAATTATGTTCTTGATAAATATCTTGTTTTTTTGTTTTGTTTTTAGGCACTACTAGCTCATAGATCTGAGGGGGACTATAAACTTTCTGACCTAAAGACCAAGGGAGAGAATCTATATTCCTGTGAAGATCTAGAGGAGGACAAACGTCAGACAATCCATCACACATTACAAAATGTACAGCGAGAGTGGATGGGAGTTTTGATACAGGCTCAGGAATTGAAGAACCACTCAGAACTTGAGGATTCTCTTTGTAAGGACCTTCAGGATCTACAAGAAGAGGAGGAGAGCACTCAATCTTGGCTCAAAGAGCAGCATCTGAAGATCAAATTCCTTGGTGAAGAGACTCAGTTACAAGAAAGAATGAATGGAGCTCAGGTAAGAGACAAGAGTGATATTCAACCTATTCAAAGAAAACAGTCTGACTTACTCGCTGACATGGTTTGTTTACTCTAGGCCATTCTGAACGCTGAATCAGAGGGCGATTACAAGCTAGCCAACCTGAGGAGGAAAGCAGAGGGCTTGTGCTCTCGAGAAGGCCTGGAGGAGAAAAGAAAACAGGAAATCCAGCTGAACCTGAGATCCATTGAAGATGAATGGAAGAAGGTCCTGGTAAGTGCTCAAGAATTAAAGAGCCAGGCTGAGCTCCAGGATTCTCTTGCAAGGGAGCTTCAGAATGTCTATACCCAAGAGGAGAGTACTTGGAACTGGGTGAAGAACCAGAAAGATGGCCTGGACTCACTGGGGAAAAGCACTCATGGTACACAGGAGCAGATTGAGGAGAGACTACGCAAAGCACAAGTAAGTAGTACAATATGGAAAAACAGAAGCAATGTTAGGTTCTGCTGATGATGTCTGTAGAAAACACTTATTAAAAGGAGTTGAACTGCATTGCACATGATCAACAAAAAATGGCAGTCAAAAACACGTTTACCTTTGTCTTTCAGGCAATTGTAAATCTGCACTCTGAGGGCAACTCTAACATTGCAGCCCTGAAAAGGACAGTAGACCATCTTTTCACCCATGAAGATCTTGGTGAAGATGCAAGACATTCTTTCATTAAGAAAATAAAAAATGTAGAGGAGGAGTGGAAGACAACACTGCAGCAAGCACAGGAACTGCATAGGTTTGATATGACAATTCTGTATGTAAAAAGTAATTGCACATAGCATTGCTAGATGATTCAGTTAATTGCAAACAATCATATTTATGAATATATTCTGAGCCCATGCAATTGAATAGACATGGCCTATTATGTGCGGATTAGGAAGTATAATTAAATGCATTTTTTATGTGTGTTAAAACAATAGAATTTAGAACTTGAAATGTACATTTCTCATTTTATTTGCTCAGTGTATATAAAAATAGAATAAGTAAATATTATTATAAATAATATTCAAAATAATAGCTTTATTATATTATATTATATTATATTATATTATATTATATTACTCCTCATTCTGCAGTCTGCTGAAAAGTGTAGTGGAACGTCTGGTCTCCTGTCAGTGTCAGAAGGAACAGCTTCAGTCTCGTCTGGAGCAAGTGAAACAGCAAACAGCTGCACTGCCACAGCATTTCCCCTGGCCTGGTTTAGGGGATCGAAGGCACACACTGGAGCAAGCCAAGAGTTTGCTAGACCGTACCAGAGCCCTGACCCCATCTCTGTCTGCTGTCCGAGCGCTCGGTAGGGAGATGAGCCAACTGACCCGTGATTCCAGCTGGATTGATCCATCCTGGGCCACCACAGAGGAGTGCATACCTGAGTTAATCAAAGAACTGACGGTAAGGCTGTGGAGGTGTGCTGTGCTGAGTATTTCTGACTAATCGTGACTAATAGAAACTAGATTTACATGTATGGCATTGTTTTTTTATATATATTGTGTGCTTGTTTAGGAATTTTGTGTAAATCTCGAAGAGGAAATCCGGAGAGAGCGAGTCTGTGCTCAGTTAGTTGAGCAGCACACTGTAGCACAGGATTGGCTGAGAGAGCAAGTCAAAAATTTCGGTGCTCTACCCTCTGAACGTCATGGGTTGCAAAGCTCTAATAACACTCTTAAGGTCTGTTTGAATTCTTTGTTATATACTGTATTAACATTTTTAATCGATTGGCAGCTCTAATATAGTTTTTTTTATAATTTTGCAGGCTCTTCTTCAGACCATAGACAGGGAGAAGAGAGAAATGAAAGAACTGGATGCTGTTAAAGATTCCCTGTTAAATCTTTGCACTCCAGGAGGTTGTGATGCCCTGACCTTAGAGGTCAGCCATCTTCATGACCTCTGTGTGTCCTCGGAGAAAGAGATGAGGGAACGGTTAGCTGTGTGTGAGGCCAGACTGAGCGACATTGATTTCAGGATTGCTGGCAGGGCACAGATTCTCAGGGAGCAAGCAGAGAGTCTCCTGGATGAGCTGCGTGCTCAGGACCACACTTTAGGATTTCTGGTGGGTAGCCAGAATATGAGCCAGCTACAGGAGAACTGGCATAGCTTCAAGGTATTGTGGGAATGTTAAATTATCTATGTTCATTTGGTTTTTTTGAAACTTTAGAGAGAGTCAGTCAATTTAAACCTGATTTTATGTTCTCATAGACATGTGAGAGAGACCTTGAATCTTTAGAGGGCAAAGTTTGTGACCTTGGCCAGGCCCTCCGAATGGTCCCACCAAATGAAGAGCACCCTACTGATGTAATTTCCATAGTGGACGCAGTTACACAGCAATATTGCAGGTACATACAGATGTATGTTCAGTTAGCTGTTCAAAAATAAGGTGTTTAATCTAAATCCTGTTTATTTAATTGTAAAATTGATAGTATGTGTGCCCATTATAGTAAAATGTGGTATTATATGTGACCCAGGACCACAAAACCAGTCATAAGGGTCAGTTTTTTGACATTGAGAGTTATACATCACCTGAACGCTGAATAAATAAGCTTTCCATTGATAATATTTGGCCGAGAACTATTTGAAAATCTGGAACCTGAGCGTGCAAAAAAAATCAAAATATTGAGAAAATCGCCCTTGTTCAATTTAAGTTCTTAGCAATGCGTATTACTAATCAAAAATGAAGTTTTGATATATTTACGGTAGGAAATTTACAAAATATCTTCATGGAACATGATTATTACTTAATATCCTGAAGATTTTTGACATAAAAGAAACATCGATAATTTTGACCCATACAATGTATTTTTGGCTATTGCTACAAATATACCTGTGCTACTTAAGACTGGTTTTGTGGTCCAGGATCACATATTATAGTGTAATACTTATTTATCAGAAGTGCATTATTGATAATCATCTTTTTTTTTTTCTCAGTCTGCGGTCGAAACTGTCGGAAAAGCAGAATGACTGTGCAGACAGCACTGTGCACTGTGTGAGACATGCCTTACAAAGCATACAGTCATGGAACCAGACATATGCAAATCCTCCCTGCAGCTCACCCGCATCTATGCAGGTCTGTTTGTGTCTTAATTTGCATACATTATGTGAATACATAACAAAACACTGCACCTGCACCATGCTGGTCCGTTTGAACGAGTAAGGTTGCTGTTACCATTTAAACATGCAACATTTTTACTCCTTAGGCTGCGATTGAAGAAGGCGTGGAACTGCGTAAAAGCCTGCAGGTGGCTCTGTCACATAAAGAACTGCTGAGGGAATGTCTGGGCCCTGACTTGGCTGGCAAACTCGAAAGAGATGGAACGAAAGCACTAAACGAAACTGACACTCAGATGAATGACCTTAAACAGGAGCTTAAGGTGAGTATGACTCGATTCTTTGGGGTGATGCTTTACATTAAATGTCCATTGTTTTAAACAGATGGGTCTGTGTTTCAGAATCTGGAGGAAATGGTGAAGCAGGACGCTGAGAGGTTGTCACTGGAAGCTGAAAGCATTCAGCTGGATTCACAGGTACAATTTCATAAACACATATTCACATACCATCATATTTCTAGACTTTTGTTGCCATTATGTGCAGTACTATGTACATATGATAAATACCATTTGTAGGTTTCTGCTGTGACACCATCAACGAATGAGTCTGAACAGTTGGAATTTGTTCCTTCTTCATCACTTATCACGGAGAGGTTTGAAATGACAGAGGACACTAAAGAGGCTAAGGTACAGCCATCTGAAAACCTTGACAATGAGATCCCTCTATGTGTAATCTCAGAAACTACTGAAACAGAAATTCACATTGCAAGAAAATCAACACCAACATTAGAGACTGACACTGAACAAACTGATGTCAAAACAACTGTAACAATTACCACAGAGATGCTGCCTGAACCGGTAGCAAGAGTATGTGAACCTGCTGTTCCTACAAGCAGCCATGATGCAAATGAAACTGAAAAGGAGAAGTTTGTTTCTGTTGCTTTGGAAACAAAACCGGATAATGATGAAAAGATGCCCATTTCCTCATCTCCAGCTGTCCACAGCTTGGAAACCACAGTGCAAGGCACAGATGTGGAATTCCACAGCACTGAAGGACAAGAAAGTCAGCTGTCTATTGTTGTTGTGAGTTCAGACTCTATTGCTGATAGAGTGGAGGGTGAGAACATTGTAGCAGTGACTGCAGAGCCAGATAAAGAGAAAGAGGAACCATATATTTCACATTCTCAAGAGGAACCTTTTGGAGAAAGTGAAGCACAAACCAAAAAGGTTGCTGCATTCATTTTAGATTTAGATACAGTGCACATAGAAGGTGTAGACACACCCTCCCACACACCCACAGATCGTGCAACAGTGAAGGCGACACTCAGCAAACAAGATAATGAAGCACTGGCCCCTCCAGAAGCTATTTCTGAAGTAGCCACAGAACCAACTGGCATCTTGTCTTCTCTTAATGAGCCAAGTATGGTGAATGTTTTAGAAATTAGTTCAGCAATAGAACCAGAACAGTCAGAGCTTATCGATATAGACACTAATGGACAAGTGCAAAAAACAGTAGGCCCACCGGCTGAAACACAAGGTAGTGGAGATGCTGCTTCCAGAGGTGTTGGAACATTTTCTTGGAACAATGGACCAAATGCTGCAATTGCTGACAGAGAGAGCAACTGGACTACAAATAATGGTCCACGTGAAATCCAACGCCGATACATTATTCTAGACTTCCCTGAGGAGGTGGAAATGCAGAGACATCATGCTCATGAAGCTACTCTTTTCAGGGAACCCAGTGAGACACAGATTCAGGGATTAGAAAGTTCAGTGTCAGAAAGAATGGAGACAGAATGTGATGCTAAAACAGAAACAGGGGTTATAACCAGCACAAACAGAGCTTTAGAAGCATCAGAACAATCTGAACTGGTTGAAGCAAACTTAAACCTACCATCAAGGCAAGTTGGAGACGTCATGCATTTCATTGTAGAAGAAGATACAAAGAAGACCCCATCAGGTAATAAAACACAGTTAATAGAATCTGATCTTGAAAATGAGGTAGAAACTGAGGTCCAAACAAAGAAAGTGCATGTCTCAACAACAGTAGAGGAGAAACCTGAAGGTGAAGAAGCCATTGAAGCACAATCCAAAGAAATTCAACCTAAACTGACACCTCCAATCAAGCTCCTGGTTGACTGGGACACTGAGATACAACCTGAAAGAATACTTGTGTCACTGACACCAGAGGAGAAACCTGAAGTTGGAGAGGCCACAGATATCATTGTAAAAGAAGAGATGGACAAGACCCCATCAGATGAAAAAGCACAATTAATGGAATCTGAACCTAAAATGATGCCACCAGTCAGGCGAGGAAATGACAGTAAAACTGATGCCCAGTCAAACAAGGTAAATGTCTCAATACAAAAGGAGAAATCTAAAGATGAAGAGGCCATGGAAGTCATTGTAGAAGAGACAAAGACAACCCCATCAGATGATAAAGCTCAGTGCATAGAGGCTAAACCTGAACTGACACCTTCAATCAACCAACAGAATGACCAGAAAACTGAAGTCCAGTCAGAGAAGGTGGATGTATTTCCAGAGAAGAAAACTGAATGTGAAGAATTCATGCATGTCAATGATGAACAGAATGACTTGGACACTGAGGTTCAGTCTGAAAGAATGAATGTCTTACTGACGCCAGAGGAAAAACATGAAGGTGGAGACACCGCATATGTCATTGTAGAAGAAGAGACAACCAAGACCCCATCAGATGAAAAAGCACATTCCATAGAAGCCGAAACTAAACCAACAGCACCAGTCAGAAGACTACATGAGGGTGAAACTAAGGTCCAAGTAGACAAATTGGATGTGACACCAACACCTCCCACGAGACGACGTAAAGATGATAGGTTATCTTTAAATATTGAATCACAGATAGAAGGAGAAGTTCTTCCCACCCCACCAAGCAGAAGACGTAGAGAGAAAATGGGAAGTGAGAGTTTTTCACTTGATTTAGAGTTCCAACCTACACCACCAGCAAGACGACGTAAAGAAAAAGAAGATAGTAGTTTATCCCTCAATCTGGAGACCCTACCCACACCACCAGCAAGACGACGTAAAGAAAAAGAAGGTAGTACTTTATCGCTCAATCTGGAGACCCTACCCACGCCACCAGCAAGACGACGTAAGGAAAAAGAAGATAGAAGATTATCGCTCAATCTGGACACCCAACCCACTCCACCGGCAAGACGACGTAAAGAAAAAGAAGATAGTAGTTTATCACTCAATCTGGACACCCAACCAACACCACCAGCAAGACGACATAAAGAAAAAGAAGATAATAGATTATCGCTTGATCTGGAGACCCAACCAACACCACCAGCAAGACGACGTAAAGAGAAAGGTGAAGATGAAAGATTATCAGTTGATCTGGAGCCTCAACCAAC
>JAHKKF010514422.1:0-16384 GCA_019740295.1 Labeo calbasu | reverse complement strand
CTGAATGCTCTGTGTAGGTCGTTCAAAATACAGAACTATGACAATGGCCGTGTCATTTCCGACATCCGCTGTATGCAGTAGACCAATCACAACAGTCCAGTCAGAGCAGAGAAGACTCATAGAAAGGAGGGGTTTAGAGAGAATTCAAGTGCTTCAAACTAATTTGTGAGAATCTGAGGTGATATTAAATGCATATGTTGTTTGACCTTGCATGCATGTAAACCTATCGTAGAAGACTCCCATAACAATATTAGGAACCTTAAAAATGGCATATAGGGGCACTTTAAAGTTTATAAATTCAACAGATTTAAAGATTTCCCTGAACATCAAAATGACTACTGAAAAGAAATAATCACTGTCGCAAATGAAATACCTTGCAGTTCTGGGTCCGGCCACCATCCCAGCTCACAGGCTTTGCAGGTGAACTCATCCAGGACATATTCATTGTCCTTACAGGGCGTACAAATCCAACAACAGCTCACCTCCCCTTTCCTAATCACCTGTGTGGACACATTATACACATGCACTTCACTCTCTTTTATTTTAAGAAGAAATGAATGCAATGGAAGTAAAATCGACACCATAAACTATTCCATGACAGTTTTTGCTAATAAACAAACAAATTCACCTTTATCTCTCCTTTAGAGCAGGGCTCACTGCAGACAGATCGGACCATCTCACTGCGGTTCATCTGGATCATATAATCGTCGATACTTAAAACGCCTTCATGCCACGAGCCAACATTTATATAGTCGTAGACTCCAGGCTCTACATACTGCAGGTTCATAATGTCATACCTGCAAAAAAGAGAGTGATGATAATTCATCTACAATACAAGGAGTCATCTAGGGTGACCACAACTATTATTATAGCTCATAATTAGGGTAAACAATTTAAAAAAAAAAAAAACACCTAAACTTAAGTATTAAACTTCAGCATGTTGTTTTCTTTGGAATAATGCAAAATGTTAAATATTGCTACCAAAACACAGATTTATGAACAAAGCATCCAGAAATGTCTGCAACTGAGTGTTTGCTGAAGCCAGGCCATTAGACTTATTTGGATGCATGCTCCATGGTGGTTTAAAAATTAATTAATAGCTATTTTGGTGTTATTCATTTAGTGCATACTTAGCTTTATGTAGGCCAGTAAGTAAGACTGACCTTCCTGGTGAGTCCCCGTTTTCGTCAAACCACACATCTTCTCCAGACACACCAGTAAATGAGGTCTTGAGGAGAAAGTCCAGCAGTTTGCTACCGTCAATGGGGTCCATGGCCTCGCACAGTCCCACGTGACCCGGGCACAAGTGCTCATGCATATCGTGTAGACCGTGAGCCATGGCGTAGATGGCATTAATGACGAACCCCATTTTACTGTCCTGGACATAGTTGTCCTCCAGGCTTTCATAACCTGTGAGAATCAGCAAACCAAAAAGCAATTATTAGAACATCACTGCAATTCAACCTGAGTGTTTAGTCAACATGAAACAATATGTGCAACCCATTTTACTTCCTTATAGATCTAAACAGACACTGGACTACTGGTTGACATTAGCCCCAATCTACATGGCCTAAGTGATGTTAGTCTTTTCATATAAGCAATGAAGACAAACAGTTTAGTACTTCAGAATAATATGCATATAGTAAATAAAGAAACATGCATTAAGAAAGTAAACAGGGTCAATATTGAATCCATGTTGACTGCAGTAAGTCATTGCAGAAATATCAGCAAATTCTGAAAAGTTCCACATTTTGCAGCTAAAAGGTTTTTACTGAAATGAAAACCACAATCAAAATCCCCACTGTAACAAGTTCAGCCATGATATTTCCAGACCCCATTTTAAAGTCATTTTTGAGCACTTGAAAGGGAACAATAGGGTGTCCAAAGACATCATTATTCCTAAGCCACGGGCGACAGGACAGTAAGTTCTGTCTTTTTCTATTGGACAGTGAATCAAAAGACAGCATTAAAACAGAAGATCAAACGAAATGCAGTTGCCATGGCGAAGCAAACCATTTATGTAACCCAACTCAGCATTTAATTAGTAATGGACATGATGGTGACATTATTATTAATTGAGCAAGGAAATTAATTATTCATCCGTGTTCTCATTCTTGCCCGTCTCCCTCATGAATCAAAGTAAATGTAGCTGACAATTGAAGAGGAAAAAAAAAAATCGCTGTATTAATTCAAAGGAACGGGCAATGTCAAAGGACACCCTATCGGCTCATTATCTGGTGATCTGTAACAAGCCAGCAGGAAGCAGTTTCAGGCACCATAGCTGATAAATATGGTGTATTTCAAAGTTAAAAAAACACATATTCAATTGTAACATGGCTTTCACATTATATCTGTAAATTAAAGTGCACTGCAGCAAGCAACGGGCGAAAGCTAAAACCTAGGCATGCTTCGTTGGTCAATCCCTAATTTTTTTAATCAGCACAAACCGTACAGTGACACTTTGAGAAAAACTGAAACATTAAATACATGTTTTATTAATAATAGAGGCAGATTGTGAGGATTTCTTAGTGCTTCTAACCCCTTGGCTCTCTATTAGTTCACTTATGTTCAAAAAACGACATTTTTTATTTGGTATGTCAAAGTTTTGTTTACATGCAAAGTGAAATAATTAGGACTGGAGGCTTTGGTAAGGATATGATACTGTGCTATGATATCTCAACCCAAATATCATCTCATCACATAAAATGAATCGTCAGATCTCATCAAAAATTCATGAAAATCATCCCAATAATCAGATAAACAAAAAAATAGAGGAAAATGTGCTGTCTAACTTAATTTATTTTATATTTTTTAATATTTTATTTTTTATGAGTAATGAAGAACATTTTGACCATATGTGACCACAAAACCAGTCTTAAGTAGCATGAGTATATTTATAGCAATAGCCAAAAATACATTGTATGGGTCAAAATGATCAATTTTTCTTTTATGTCAAGTAAAGATCATGTTCCATGAAGATATTTTCCGTCGTAAATATATCAAAACTTAATTTCTGATTAGTAATATGCATTGCTAAGAACTTCATTTGGACAACTTTAAAGGTGATTTTCTCAATATTTCGATTTTTTTGCACCCTCAGATTTCAGATTTTCAAATAGTTGAGTATCTCGACCAAATGTTGTCCTATTCTAACAAACCATACATCAATGGAAAGATTATTTATTCAGCTTTCAGATTTTGTACAAATCTCAATTTAAAGAAACTGACCCTTATGACTAATTTTGTGGTCCTGGGTCACATATAATATACTATGACCCCATTTACCCAATTTAAAATACAGTATGTATCTGGTCACTATTATTTTTCACAAATAGTGAACACCAAAACATTTTTTTCACCATAGTCACAGTATGACATCGATACAATCTTTTTTTCTTCAGTTGTGCATGTTTAGCAGATGCATGTTGTAAGTGGAGCCAAATCTATAGAAATAAGAAGCGTGACCTCTTATTTTCTTCTCTCTGAAGGCTCTGATTCATATTAGCATAAGCAATACAAAAAATTTGGAGCTTAAAAGAGTTCCCCACTGGAACATGCAGCAAAGCCAACTGGCATGATAAGACTAGCTGTTATTGGGATATAAAGTTCAAACCGAAGTGCCCTTATAGATGCTCATTTCATTTTGGGGGGAAAAACATCCCAATAACTTCATATATTAGAGGTCAACCGATATTCGGTGCTGCATTGTGACCTTATTGACAAGAGTAAACTCTCTTATCTAAAAATGAAAATATACTGTACAAAATACACATTTTATACAAAAACAGTCACAAAACATTATATATTTTTAAATCATATGGTTGTATTATATCAGTCGACCTCTATCTATATTGCTGAAGTGAAGTGTCTCCACGTTAGCTCTTCAGAAAAATATTCACTTACCATCTTGGAGTTCTAGACAAAGAAATAATAACAGAACAGCAGACTATGACTATTTCTCTGTTTGATTATTTGTAACAGTTTTCATTTGGTGTTTATGTTCACATTTCAAAAAGTTAAAATTACCATTTTGCATACAGCTCACCTCTTACCTAAAACTAATAAAAACTAAAAATACAAAATGATATGCAAAGCAATGCTGTAAAAAATATGGACAAACAACATGAAAATAGCATAAACGTAGATCAGATAATAAAGTGATTGGCATGCTTCCCTGTGATTACAACACTTTAATATGAGTCTAGTTGTGGAAAAGTCAAAAGATTTAAAAGCATCTATCAAGCTAAAATAAAAATATATTGCTTTGTAAAAATTAAATGTGGCACTGCAAATGCAGAAAATAAATTCAGGTGTTATTTGACAACATGCTTACTGAGTGTTGTCTCGAAACAGAGCTTCAGCTGATGTTAAATATCAACCCAGCCAGATAGAAATGTGCTATAAAAAGAGTCAATTTACCTAGATCACCTTTTCAGTCAGCAGAGAAGGTTTCAAAGATACAAAAAGAGCAAAAAACACAAAAAAATATGATTTTAAATGATTATAAACCCAATGCGTTTTATTTCCTTCTGTTTTGGGAAATAACAGCTATAGCATGCAAAATGGGTCATTCCTGTTCTGCCGTACCTTTTGAACTCTGTAATTTGATCAAACAGGATCTTTTTTTTGCATGACAACTAACTATGGGCACAAAACATCAAAGAATGCTTAAAGGAGAAGTCCACTTCCAAAACAAAGATTCACATATAATGTACTCTCCCCCTTGTCATCCAAGATGTTTATGTCTTTCTTTCTTCAGTCGTAAAGAAATTATGTTTTTTGAGGAAAACATTTCAACATTTTTCTCCATATAATGGACTGGTATGGAGCCCCGAGTTTGAACTTCCAAAATGCAGTTAAAAATGCGGCTTCAAACGATCCCAAATGCGGTCGTAAATGATCCCAGCCGAGGAAGAAGGGTCTTATAGCGAAACGATCGGTTATTTTCATTAAAAAAATACAATTTAAATACTTTTTAATCTCAAACGCTCGTCTTGTCTCGCTCTCCCTGAACTCTGTGTATTCTAGCTCAAGACAGTTAGGGTATGTCGAAAAACAACTTCAACTTCAAATATCATTTCAAAATCATCCTACATCATTGCAGAAGTACCGACTCAGTGTTTGCAAAGTGAACATGCAAAGAAGATCAAACACCCTTAACAAAAAAGGAAAAGAGTGATATAGGACGATTTTGAAGTTGAGGGAGAACATGAGATGGGAGTTTTTTTCGACATACCCTAACTGTCATAAACCGGAAAAAAACAGTCCAGGCAGAGTAAGACAAGACGAGGATTTGACATTAAAAAGTATATAAATTGTATTATTTTTATGAAAATAACCGATTGTTACACTAGATCGTTACACCCTTCTTTCTCAGCTGGGATCATTTACAACCGCATTTGTGATGGTGTGAAGCCGCATTTAAACTGCATTTTGAACGTTCAAAATCGGGGCACCATATCAGTCCATTATATGGAGAAAAATGCTGAAATGTTTTCCCCAAAAAAAGTAATTTCTTTACGACTGAAGAAAGAAAGACATGAACATCTTGGATCACAAGGGGGTGAGAACATTATATATGAATCTTTGTTTTGGAAGTGGACTTCTCCTTTAACATCCATTGCTCACACTTACAAATGTTTGTGCCAGTCCAAAATACCAGTCCATAAGCCATAACAAGGCTTCATCCAGTGAAAAAGTCCTCTCACATGAAAATCCACCCACATATTTGTTTAGAAATGTTTTGGATTCTTCTGGCTTGTAAACAGTGCTTGGGCTGTGCATACTTCTCTCCTGATTCAGACAAGTCAACTTTTTCACTGGAGAAAGCAATAAAGATTTGTTTCTTACAAACACGCAGCTTTTGGCTTCACAAAATGTTAATTGAGTGGTGTGGATTCCTTTTGGATTATTGTGTTGTTTTTATCAGCTGTTTGGACTTTTATTCTGACGGCACCCATTCACTCCACTAGTAAGCAAGTGATGGAATGCTACATTTCTCATGATCTATTCCTATGAAGAAACAAACCCTACATCTTGGATGGTCTGAGGGTGAGTAAATATTCAGCAAATATTAATTTTCGTATTAACTCTTTCTTTAATAAAATGTAAGCTTCTAGTTTTGTTTTGTTTTCATTTTTGATGTTGCATAAGTGCATAACATTTGCCTAAACAAACCTCTGTGTTTTTTTAATTAAGGAAAACTAACTTTAATTCATCAATATGTTATCTAACATATCAGATCATCTATGATGGTGACACGAAAATGTACTGCATACTAGGAATGACCCATATACAGCTTCTTTCTCTCTTCTTGTACCTGAGCAGTTCTTCTTATAATTCGTGTTTTCTTGTGGATGTCCCGGGAGGCGGCACTGGAAGCGATACTGCCAGAATTCAGCAAACCAGGGGTTTCTATTGTTGGTGTTGAGCCGTAACTTCAGGTAATAGTCGTCGAAGGACGTGACCTCCTCCGACTGTAGCTTCATAGTGACGCCGCCCACAGCTTCCTGCTCGTAGCCCTCCACGACCTCATCCCTGTCCGCCCAGCCGTCACTGAAGAAAACGGGTCGCAAAGTGTCTAATTAGTCACCTAATTACCACCAGCTTCCTCTTCAGTCTCTCACCTGCAATGCTTGAACAACACTGATGCTCAAGAGCATTGACCTACTTTAGCACAGGCTAAAGAACAGACTCAGCATGCACAACACTTACTTTGTGTTGAACGGTTCATCATTAGATTATAAGTGATATAATAATGGCTGCCAGCAGATTGATATAATCTTCTCTGATGCTTTTAGCTACAATGTTCAAAGTAAAATACTGCACAACTGGTTGCCTTTGCAATGCATAAACTGCTATTTCAGGCATATCAAAAGAGCATGAAAATATATGTAATACTATATAATAGCAGGACGTAATCCCAGGCTGTTTTTTATTCCTAGTCCATTCCTGCTTGAGCATGTGCTGCTTGAACTTATAATGAAGGTGTCTTTCTGTGGTCATGGCATCATCAGCACCATCTGCCTCTCAGCATCTTCTCGGCAGCACGCCAAAAACTGACTATTATTAGTTGACACTTCATATTTCACAGATGACAATTTACCACGAGCAGCTGACAAGCATTGTGTGTTCTCAATGCGATTACAGTTTACCATAGAAATGCCATAATCAAGTGTTTTTTTCAACTTCAGGCACTTTTATGTCCCAGGAGTTGATTTTAATTAAAACCAGTAGATTTAAGATATTATGTTTTAATTCAAAGGTCACATTAAATCAGTCTTTTAAACTTTTTACCAATTCATGTGTGAAAAAAGAACATAGATGTGTCTGATCTAACAGCAATATTAAATGAAGTTAGTATATAAGGCGATTTAAACATAAAACAACTCAGTTTAATACATCATTTCAAACAGCCATGGCAGCGTGGAAGATGCATTAGATGCTGATTTGCCTTATTTTAAGTTTAAATTATCTAAAGTAGCCTAAAATGACAGATAAACTAACAATTTTAGTCATAATGATGGACACTTTAGAAATGCAGCTATATTAAGCTTCAAAACCTTTGCAAATCATTTGTTTCGAACTAGTGGTTCGGAGCGCGAATGATATTTGATGATTTGTTGATTGCATTTAAGAGATTACATGTGAATACGTTAGAAAAAACATGAATACGTTAGAAAGTCAGTAAAATCAGTAAAATCATTGTGTTGCAAAATGATTCACTTTTAAATGTTTCGAAGAGCTCCAATCGGATAGCGTATCGTGAATCATTTGAATTAGATGGGATTTCAGAGCACTTACTGCGAATAATTGAATTCAGATGACACCAAAATGCATATCGCAAATGATCTGAATTAGATCGGGAGTTTGGAGTGCTTATTGTTAATCATTAGAATCAGACCGGTTCAGACTTCAAAGCACGATTCACAAATCATTTTTTTTAGATTGAGACTTCGGAGCGCTTATCGAAAATCATATGATTCAAATCAAGATCTCAGAGCATGTATTGCGAGTCATTTGAATTAAATTGGGACTTCTGAGCACTTATCTTTTGAATCTTTTAATTCAGACTGGAAGTTCGGAACTTCAAAGCCGGTTCACGATTCAAAAGATTCATGATACGTGCTCTGAAGTCCCAATATGAAATGATTCACGAATCATTGTTCAGATTGGCACTTCGGCATGCAGATCGCGAATCATTTGATTTAGATAGGAACTTCGGAGCGGGTTCGTGAATCTTTTGATTCAGACTGGGACTTCAGAGTGCGCATCGTGAATCATTTGATTCAGATCAAGACTTTGGGGCACGTATTGCAAATCTTTATTTTTCTGATTCTTTCTTTCTTTTTTTAATTAAACAGTAAACCAGGTTAACAAAAACAGTAACAAATGCACACTTTAAGAGGACTCACTGACAAACATTAATTGCTTTAGGATTAACAGAGCTTTGGATAGTTTTCATATACTTGTGTAGATTAACTCTGAATAAGGAAAAGAGAGGTTTAGAGCCTAATTTTTGTTTATGTATGTGAAAATGAGCTAGCAGGAAACAAATTAGTTCATTTATATTTTGCTATATTATAATTTGAGTAGTCAAACAATTCAAAGAAAACATCTTTAAAACTGCTGTTGTAATGTTGTTGCAGTGTTGCCAAGTATGTGGTTTTCCTGTGAAACTGGGCTACTTTTACACTGTTGCTGCAGGTAGATTTTGATGTCCACGGGATAAAGCGACCCCAATAACGTCATATTTAGACCCTAAAATGCAAATTTACCAGGGGAAATGTGACCAAAAAAAATCATTTTATACCCCAGAACGATTTTTTACAGGGGATCCCCTTCGAAATGCGATTGGGCTAGTTGTGGGCTAGTTTTGAGTAGCAATTGGGCGGGTTTTGTTGTGAAAACCCAGCAACCCTGTGTTGTTGGTTTTACATATTCAAAACTGTGTAATTATAGTCTGATGAATATGTTAACATAAAGCTCTCTTTATGAATTATGAGCTACCATAGCTATAAAAAAAGACTTTAGATGACATAAAACTGTGGTCAAAAATCAATAATAAATGCGAAAATGTCCTATAATTCAATTGATTCAAAGTTTCGAAAAAATATTGTTTCTCTCATCATTTGTTGTATAACCAAAAATGCTATTCTTTTCCAATAAACAATACTAAAATTAGCCATTAGTAGCTTACTTCTTGTGGAACACACAGGCTTGACCTTTGACCTCACTTTTGGACATTTGGAACTTCTGCAATTTTAAATATTTGAAATTTGAATCCAGAGTTCTAAATTTCTTTAGTTTGAAAACAGTGGTTTTAGAAACTAAATATTTCCAGCTAAATTCAGTTTCACAATTCTGAATATAAATTAATTCAAATCTATAAAACACACCACAAAATAATTAAACTTTGTTATGTATGTCTTACAATATAATTTACTAAATTCATTTCAAATACATAACATTTAAACTGAATCACTTTAATTGATGCCGTGCGTACACTCTTAACTAGTCAGATCAGCCTGGTGTGACTAGTATGTATTTCAGTACGTAACAAAAGAATATTGCTTTGGATCCTCCTCCTTTAAAACAGTCTCCTTGACCCAGAATAAAGCAGCCTTGTCCAAATGATGTTCCTCTTTTCAGTCCACAGAGACTGCGTTGGCATCAAGACAGAGGTATAAAATACTTTACACCAACAAGAGAGGTTTCTGCTGATTAAAAAAGGGACAGCCATCCATCATTTTAATATCTCATTAACAGAAACCTGCAGCATCAGGAAATCACGATCATTGCTAAGCAGAATCCCTCTGATAGATCTGGAGCTTTATGAAACTATCAAGGATTATGCTTTAATGCCTCTAAATGTCCCCAGTGTCCCTGAAGTGTCACATTTCATCAAATTAAAAACGAAACTTATATTCACCTGCCGATGAGGAGGAATTCTCCAGCTACACCAAGGCGTCTCATGGCCATGAGGAGACCACGAACAGTCATCCCCTCACAGAAACACACCACCACGCGAGCTTTAGGCAGACGCTCTCGCAGTTTCCTCAGCAGCCGGTCAAAGTGTTTCTCCCCAGCGTTGCTGTAGATCTTGTCAGAATGGGCGATACACAGGCCTTCCTGAGATGCCAGTTCCTTAAAGGCCTCCATCCCGCTCTCGCCATAGTTCCCTGAGGAACAACATCTGCATCAGAGCCTCTCATTGCCTCAATCCAGCAACTTCAACAGTGTCTTCAAACAAAGTTTCTCTGCTGAGCAGATGAAGACTGCGGATCGACTTTAGTCTGACTTACATTAAAAGTGTCATATCCTATCTTAAAATTTTACAGAAAAACATTTCTGCTAAAATTATGCCCCATTTTTTGACCTAAATAAGCAGAGCTGCCTATTCAGATTAGAACTGGCTCTTTTCAGTACATAATTGTAACATCCACATAATATTGAACAGGATTTTGAATATATTTCTGAATATATTTTTATATACATATAAATATATATATATATATATATATATATATTTAACAAATGACTGAAGAAAATAATGAATGAATAAATTAATAATTTGAAAACTACAGATGATGTCACAGACATTGATTTCATTGAATGATTTGAAAGCTCAGTTTGTGACCCTGATTGTGCTTTCAAATGCTGTTAAGAAGATTACACTGCTACTTTTTAATCACAGACTGGGTCATGTTTGAAATAATGTGCTGTGCTCGATATGAGACCAGTATCAATCTCTTGATAATGATATGGTGATTAAAAACTCTGTTCAAAGATACATTCATAGTTTTGACCTTGATTGAGGATTCAAATGATATTTTAATTCAAAGTACTGTAAACTTCACTAATTATTCTGGTCTGATTTCTCTTTACTGTCCCGGACAGACTTACCAATGGTATTTAAAATGTGATCAGGGCTATTTTTAATAGTTATCTCAATATTTAAGCAAGGGGTGATCTTATAGAAAAGGGAAATCACAAATAAAATCTACATATTTAAAATTTGAACTGTTAAATGGGGTACCACTCTTAAAAAAAAAGGTTCTTTATTGGCATCAATGGTTCTATGAAGAACCTTGAACATCCATGGAACCTTTCAAATGCAGAAAAGGTTCTTTATAGTCGAAAAAGATTCCTCGATTTTTTTGTTCATTGAAAGGATCTTTGGGGAACCAAAAATGGCTCTTTTATGTCATCACCAAAAAAACACCCTTTTGGAAACTTTATTTTTAAGAATGTATGGCGATTTCTGCTTAATTCTCCTGTTTCTCCTGAGAAAAAAATCCCAATAATCTCACATATGTGTTTTCAAGAGTTTTAGAAGAGTTCTTAACATCCGAAACTGTGCTCATATTTGTTAAAATTACAAAGTCTGTGATTAAAAGTAAAATATCTCAATATGAACATATATATTTCTCATCAAAATCTTGCAAGACTAGATGATCTGAGCCGCAATCCACATTCATTTTATAGCTCTATATCAAAAATTGACTCATTTGTGTCTATTTTATTTCTCATATAGTCAAACCAAAAATTATTCAGTCACCACATTATAAAAAAACAACTTAAAAAGTAAGTGTTGATGCTGCCTTCAAATTTTAAGTTTACTCAACTCAAATATCCACGTTTTCAACATTTCATGTTGACTAAACTTAAAATTTTAAGGCAGCACGAACACTCAGTTTTTTTTACTTTTTTTTTTTTTTTTTTTTTTTTACAGTGCAGATATATTTGTGATATTTTTTACTAGTGGGTGCAGGACACCNCAGTTTTTTTTACTTTTTTTTTTTTTTTTTTTTTTTTTACAGTGCAGATATATTTGTGATATTTTTTACTAGTGGGTGCAGGACACCACAGTTTATTAATGTACGTGAGGAGAGCAAAATAAAGTGAACTGTGACAAATTATACCCAAATATTCTTGGTTTTGATAAAAATTTGGGACCAGAAATGATTTATACACTTTGACCTGACCATCTTATGCTTAAGTGTTTTTTCTATCATTGCTAATGCAATCTTTTTACACCACAGACTGAACAAAATCAAGCATTGCTTGGAAATTGGTCAGCGAAGTGTTGATAGTTGTGTAAATATTGTCATACCAACAGTGTTATACCAATTTTTGGTTGATTGTAATCCATTACAAGCCAATCAAAGTTAGTCTGACATTATCAAGATGAATTTGTTCTGGCACAGTTTAAGTTCTTGTCATATTTTATTACCATTTTCCAAACTGTAGTGAATAAACTGTGATAGCGTGACAAATGTTGAGGTTGTCTGAATAAATTATGGCTTGACTGTATGTATTTTAGGAGACACATCTGAGACAACGCTGAAACTTGAGCGCTCTAGCACATCTCCAGAACTCTAAAAGAGCTATAACTCACCCTCAGTGTGAACCGCTGACACGTATGTCCAGTTGTAGCGTTTAACAATGTCCAGGAGAGCTCTGGCCTGAAGAGTGTCAGAGGGCACGACCCTAAGGAAGTACTTATAAAGGGTTTTATCGCTCAAATCAATGCTTGTAGCTGAATATGCAATCTGAGGGATGTTAAACAGCTGCAGTAGGTTCTGTACTTGAATGGCCACCGAACTAGATCCAGGTCCAATCACACCAGCAATGGGCTTTTTGGTGGCCGGCGGCTGAGCTAAAGGATTTCCCTCAACGCACCACTTTGGTCCATCTCTGTCATCACGGATGGAGATGAGCGAGTCTCTTATGAACTCAATACTCTGTTCCAAAGCCACTGATGAGTGCCAGCAGGAGTCCCTGATCTCACACCCCAAAGTGATGTTGGGAAGAAGGTTTGGATCAGCGTTTATTCTATCTAGTGTGTGAAACATCGCTTCCACTCTTTGGATCCCGTACTGTTCCCTGATTTCTCCGCACTTTCTTTCCGCGACCTTCTCTGCCGCAGGTTGGTGATGGACAGAAAACAGAGCGCCGATGATGATATCGCCATCCATCCTTGCCACTGAGCGGGTTGCTGCTCTGGTTACCACTGACCTCTGATGAACATCAGCTGATGAGATGGGATGGTTACAGAACAATAAGACTGAGAGACACAAAATAATGATGAAATTCATTCTCAACATCATGATCCTCATGGCGTCAGATGTCTTCAGGTAAAATCAGCTCCATTTTGCTGGTAAGAGACACAGATATTTGTTGCATTCCAGTCCAGCCATGATCATCCAAACAGCTTCCCTGCAGAATGAAGATGAGAATGAATCACTTTGTAGCAGCACCTACAGATGAAATAAACTGTCATGGTTTGTTATTTTGTAATTCATGCCAGTTTACAGTCAGTGAATGGAGTGTGTACTGCGTTCAACACTATGAACAGCAGCTCATGCTTACAGATGAGGCAGAAAGTCACTTTGTCAAGGGCAATGACATACTCAGCCATAATATATCCTAATAATTTGTAGATTAATTAATATTCACAGACATTACCAATGCAAATCATTCTAGATATCTGCTGCAGACAGTTCTGAATCAAACAGACACTAAAACAACTGACAGAAAACTAAGTTTTCTAAACATGCAGCATGTGTCCTGTAGATGAGCTATAATTTGACTAAAATATAATAGCTGGTATAACAGCTAGCATGCAATAACTCCTCACAGGACTCTAGTTTAGTGATCTGGCTGATGTATTATATCTGTGTCATGCATTCAGTGCTTATTTAATCAGCTCATTCTCACCTGAAATCACAGCGTGTGTCGTCACATCTCTCTCCTGAGCTGCTGGAGCAAAAACTGAGCCTCCTGTTTTCATCCTCCAGCATGAGCGCAGGAACCTCCTCCTTTATCATCACTGAATGAGAAAGCAGCTCACACACCAGACACAGAGCAGACACACAAATATGAGACAAATATTATATATTGCATTCAGCCAAGTATGTGTCTTGTTTATAATTAACAGCTAATCTAAAATGCATGCTAAATAGTACTTGCTGCAAGATTATCCACATTCTCCTTCAATTATGTAAACATCTAGAAGAAATCAGGGTTATGAATACAGATACACATATAAAGTGAAGTTTGCATCAAAACATTAATATCACATAGTGCAGAAATTCAGACACATAGCCTATATACATGAAGACTTCATAAAATAAAACACTTCTGTGAGATATTTAAGATGATTGTGACCCTGGACCACAAAATCAGTCATAAGCTGCATGGGTATGTGTAGCAATAGCCAACTGTATGTGTCAAAATGATCGATTTTTCTTTTATGCCAAAAATCATTAGGATATGATGTAAAGATCATGTTCCATGAAGATATTTTGTAAATTTTCTTCTGTAAATATATTAAAACTTAAGTTATAATTAGTAATGTGCATTGCTAAAAACTTCATTTGGATAACTTTGAAGGCGATTTTCTCAATATTTCGATATTTTTGCACCCTCTGATTTTCAAATAGTCGTATCTTGGCCAAATAGTGTCCTATTCTAACAAACCATGCATCAGTGGAAAGCTTATTTTGCGTTTACATCTCAGTTTCCAAGAATTGACTGGTTTTGTGGTCCAGGGTCACATATAGTTGAAATATCACAAATCTAAACAGTTTAACATAGATACAGAACTGAATTATCACCAATGCTACAAACATCAGGTAATGAATAACCTAGTTGTGAGAATATTGAATTGTGTCGCATATTAGAGTCCACATAAATAAGCAGGTGACAGAGCCATCTGGTGGTGAGATTAACGTACTGCATTGGATTTACACACTCGTTTGACCTTGAAATATTCCTGATTCAACATGTCCTACAATTTCACTTGCCATTTATTTGTAAAACAGCAACATTGCTAGGTACTAAATTGCGAATGTTTAAAATAAATACCTGACATGTTATTTTTGTGTTTTGAAATATGAGTGATGAACATAAAAAACTTTTTTTTTTTTTTTTTTTTTTGTTAAAAACATTTTATTGGTCATTAATTTAAAAAGGACAATGTTAATAGTAACATTTGAGTAAACCGCCTTGGGTGTTTGGAATAAATAGGATAAAATACATAATTTGAGAATTAAATATCAGTCCATGATAATGTTGAGCTCTAAACACAAGCTGGTTATTGAATGTATTCAGGCTCTAAAACTTTCTTGAGAATTTAAGAGATTCTCAAGTCCCACAAAGATTAAATCTGACACGGGTTTGATCCACATCTTCAACTCTGTTGAACAATAAGTTTGACTGTGATTGTGAAAACGTATGATCAGGAAGACACTTCAACCTTTCACAGCCTTTAACATTTGTAATGAAGTGTGTTTTGAAGATAAGCTCTGACTGACCCTCAGTTACCATAGTAACAGAGCAAGCACTTGCTAGGAACTGTTTCCTGTGAGCCAGAAACAAAATCTTCCTCCAGGTGGCGCTCAGAGACTCAGAAAGACAAAACTCATTTTGAGTCGTTTCAAATGTCTAAAAAACATGTTTCCATATTTGAACTATTAAATCTGTGCCTCAGTTATTTCTCCAGAAAGTTCGTTAAATCTCACACAGAGACACTGAGGAGCCATAATCAAGCCTAAATCCAGCATAGAGGGGTTCAGTGAATGTGGTGTTGAATGTGTGTAAGTGTGTAAGTGTGTTTGTGTCAGAGACGCTGTAGAAGGACAGACGGCAGGCCGACCAGTTCAGATACACTCCTACTTTGTTATATTGACTTGAAGGGGCAGATGTGACTGTGCTTGTATTATTGTGCCTGGCAGTGAAACTATCATTGAAACAGGTCAGGCTCCAGGACTTTTCATTGTATCCAAACCAACAGTCATTATTCCATCCTTTCCTGCTGATTCCTTTATATGTCACTGCTATGTCAATTTTCCCCTTGTATTCAGTCTCCCAGTAACAGCGTCCAGTCAGACTCTCTCTACACAGAACCTGATGACACTCATCAAATCTTGCTGGATGATCACGACACGGCTGCTTGTTTTTCACATAAATCACCTTTCGGTTACTCTTAGACAGAGCGAGTCGAGTGTTTGCCGTGTTTAAATCCAGTGTGAGATTGCAGATATCTGAACACAAGAAAAGAGATTATAAACTATAACACAAACATGTTTTGTGAGGATCTCCCAACTAGCCCCACAGTACAAATACTTAATAATTATTTCATTTAAATCCAACAATCCAAAGGTTCTTGTGAGGTTTTTGTAGGTGTGGGATCAGGGAACAATTGAGGAACAATTCAAGTCTATGCATTTTTACCATTCAGACAGCTAAATTAATGTGACCTACATTTTTTTGGTCCTGCTGTAATCCTGAGCTTTCCTCCATGATCCACACTGTAAAAACAAAAGATATCACACTATAATGAAGATTTTATATAAATATGAACGGGTTAATTTGACAT
>JAHKKF010514419.1:0-37784 GCA_019740295.1 Labeo calbasu | reverse complement strand
TCTCCCTGAACTCTGTGTATTCTGGCTCAAGACAGTTAGGGTATGTCGAAAAACTCTGATCGTATTTTCTCCCTCAGCTTCAAAATCATCCTATATCGCTGTTTTACCTTTTTTGTTAAGTGTGTTTGATCTTCTTTGCATGTTCACTTTGCAAAGACTGGGTAGGATGATGGTAGGTTGTATTTTTTTAATGAAAATACCCAATCGTTTCGCTAGATAAGACCCTTCTTCCTCAGCTGGGATTGTTTACAACCGCATTTGGGATTGTTTAAAGCCGCATTTAAACTGCATTTTGGAAGTTCAAATTCGGGGCACCATAGCAGTCCATTATATGGAGAAAAATCCTAAAATGTTTTCCTCAAAAAACACAATTTCGTTACGACTGAAGAAAGAAAGACATGAGCATCTTGGATGACAAGGGGATGAAAAAATTAACTTACCGTAGTCACATTGTGAAGGTCAGGCGGAAGTACTGATCCGTTTGCAAAGCGAATGTGCAAAGAAAGTCAAACGCCCTTTACAAAAAAAGATGAAACATGTCGGCTGATTTTGAAGTTGGAGGAGAGAATGAGATGGACTTTTTCACCCTACCCTACCTTTTTGAACCTGGAGTGCCACAGACAAAGAACTAACTACGTGTGACCTTTCCAACGTGATGACGCAGAGCTTCTCACTAGATCTCACAGCACTGTGCAGTAACAGTGTCGCAAAATCAACATTGATTCCTGAGTAAAGCAGTTCTGGGCTCGGACAAGTTTGTTTGCGTTGCGGTCCGAGTTGATAAACGGTCCATTCTGCGCAGCTCAAACTTAGCACGGTTTTGTTACACTTTTGTTTCGTTTGCCGTTTAATGTTTAACGTGCAACAAAAATGGCAGTGCTTATTAGTTGAACAATGCGGAGGTCAACCCAATGCGACCTCTTACAAAATTTAGTCGCACAGGCAGAAAAAAAGGTCGCAGGCTGGAGCTCTGTTACGTAATGCGTTAAGTCGTAGATGCTATTTACACAATCACAAACTGTTTAAATAGCGTATTATGAAAATGATCACCATCCAGTTTCATTGTAGGACATGGAAGAGAGCAGCCTGAAAATTCTTCTGTTTCCTTTTGCGCTTATTTTGGAATGACATGACGTTGAAAAAATAAATTATCCCTTTAACTTCTCTCTACCGTGCTGCTCTTTCAGTCTCTGTGATGTATCTGCTGCTGCCTGGTTTCTGCCACACTGCCTCAGTCTCTTTCTATCCTCTCGTTTTCTTCCGGAGAAGCTTTTTGTAGCTGTGGTAAATTAGGCTGAAGTGATTAGCTCATTTTGATTACAGTGCTTTGCTTATTTTGTTGGCAGATGCCCTTAGCCATGGAGATGTTTTGTAGGTTACATCTTTACACGTGCCCTGCTTGCACAGCTGGGGATTTCACCAGAGAAATTCAGGTTAATTGCTCAGATCACAGATCTGCATCTCCAGTGTGAGCCTAATACTGACTTCTCCCCTTACTAGCCAGAAAGTTATTTTCATTCGCAATTAGTTTTTGTTATCTTATTTGCGTTGTTTTCCCATTTTTGGCTTGATTATATGTTTATATACTTTTTTCACCTTGTTTCGAATATAATGAGCTGAAAACTGCTGTTTTATCTTCGTTGTGATTAATTATGTCTTATAGTTATATTCCTAATGCTAATAGGGGTCATTTATAATGATCTCCCAGAGTCTAATGCAATGATTGTATAAAAGCAGACTGGGGCTAGTTGTCACACGTTTTATTCTAGGGGATATTTTTTGTAAAAAAGTATTTTTAACACAAAGTAGCTTTGAACATATCTACTGTTTTTAAAATATACAGTTTTATTCAACACACATTGACCGTTTGTGACAACATGCCCCAACAGAGATACTATGTTTTTACACTACATGAAGGTAAATTGTCACAATAGAACCTATGATTTAATGGGCTTTTCAACTAAGTTTAAACCTTAAAATGGTTATAAAAACCTGAAGTAGACCCAACACATGCCCTAAGAGCTTTAGCAAATATAAAATAGTATTAAAATTAACTTTAAAAAAAAGGTTCCTGAATTGGGTTTTGAACTAGGTGTTCAAAAACCAACCTGTAAATATAAAACATGTATTTGTATAATTAAACGTTCATCTCAAAATCTTCTAGTTATATTATTGTCTCTGTGACAGCTTGGTCTCAGGTACTCAGTAGAGGCCCTAAACAGTCTGGTAGGGCCCCTCACAGTTCATAATGTAAACCGCTCACAGTTTTAGTTACACTCTCAGTAGCATTTAAAGTGGTAGTTCGGCTCCTTCATCCCGTGCACGTCCTTACAGCTCTGGTCTGACAAGTATTTGGGGAGCAGACTCTCTACTCACACGACTCCCGATGCAATACGGTGCAATATCTTTCTCATATTATTTTATTCCCGCCACATCTTTATTTTACAGCAGGAACAGAAGGTTGTGTGTGTCTGTACAAGCAGCATGGGGGAGCTTGAGAAGAGAAATTGTTCCGAATTGTAGTTCGTAGCTGCTGTTTTCTTCGATTTCTTGGGTGACGGAAAGCGAGTTGCGTTTAATCCCCGGACCGCTGAGAATGGAAGGATCGCGTGAGCGCCAAGGTAAATGAGGTGGCCTCACGTTTTTCTCTCTCTCTTTCATCTGCTAACGCTGTCTGTTTTCTTTGGAATGACAGTGAAAAGGGGGGATTACGTCTTATCAGCTGCCAGTCTCTCATCTCATCTCTCTATCTTTTTTTTTTTTTTTTTTAACTTCGCTTCGTCGCCTGCCACGTGGTTGCTCTCCTTATCTGTTTATCCTTAAACCTCTAATCTTCATCTTTTTTCTCCCGTTCATAGCTTTAATATTTTTCTTGTTCCAATCTTGATTTCTTTTTATTTTGTCCTCTCTTTTACTTTCTTTCTGACTTTCTCCTGAACCGTTCTATGCATCTCATGGCTCCCATCTCTCTATCTTTGGTTTTCTCGATCTCTTTTTCTGTCTGTTTCCATCTGTGTACCTGCTGCTGAGCACATTGTGTATTCATTCAGCATAGGCATTTGTAAAAGAAATGTCTGCGCACATCAAAGTCGCTGTCTGTCGCCTCTGTACCTTCAATCCAGCCCACAATGGTAAACTCAAGAAAAATGTACAGAGAAAAGAAAGTACAGCGATATGATAGCTTTCCTGGGATATAGGCCAGGTATGTTACTCAGTGAAGTCCCTTTAGTGGGATTGTGTGGATTGGATAGTCTTAAAAAAGGATGTGGAGCTTCAGAGTTTTTGCCAGCATTTGAGTTCTTGTCAAAATCGGTTTGTCGTTCCTTTGTAGAAACATTGACATTTTTCAGATTTCCAATTAAGGAGAAAGCAGCTTCCATCTGATTCGGTTTCAAAAGTTTTGTCATTGCAGTTTGGTGTAATTTGTGGCAATTCTGGTATAATTTGTAAAGCTTTGCAAGTATTGTGCAAGACAGGGTTCAAGAAGCAAATTCAAACTAAACTGTACCTTCAACTACTCTAAAGAGGGCAGTTCTTTTAAAAGATATTATATTTTACAATAGGGATTTTATGTGTCTGAAGTTACTATTAATTAAAAAAACAACTGTATTACAAAACAGTGATTAAAGGGACAGTATACCCGAAAATGTAAATAACCCCATGATTTACTTACTGTCAAGTCATAGGTGTATGTTCTTTTTTCAGATGAATACAATTAGAGTTATATTAAAAAATGTCATGGCTCTTTTAAGCTTTATAATGGCAGTGAATGGCTGTTGAATTTTTTAAAGGTATAGTTAACCCAAAAATGAAAATTAGCCCATCATTTACTCACCCTCCAGGCATCCTACGTGTATATGACTTCCTTCTTTCAGACGAATCCAATAAGAGTTGTATTAAAAAGTATCCTGGCTCTTCCAAGCTTTAGAATGGCATAGGTGGGTGTTTCTCTTCATTAATCTAAAACAAGTCCACTAAAGTGCATCCATCCATAATAAAAAGTGCCTCTAACAGCTCAGGGGGCTAAATAAAGGCCTACTGTAGTAAATCGACGCTTTTTTGTAAGCAAAATATCCATATTTAAAACGTAATCACTTTAATCTAACTTGCTCCGACCGGTCGTACACGAAAGCAGCTACAGGTGGATGGCGTATGACGCTGGCATTGCGCATGCGATGGTTAGTCTCGCACAAACCAGCTTTTGTTTACAGGAGCAAAGGAAGCAAAGTTTCCTTACTTTAGCAAAGAAAAACGAAATCCTTCAACATTTTTCTTTACAAAACTTCTAATTCATGACTCATGCTGTGTTTACCTATCTCCACGGCACATTTATGTTCATCACTTCTGAATGGTGCGTGCGCAACGCCGACGCCTTACATCATCCGCCCGGAGCTGTTTCTTGTGTACGACCAGTTGGCGCAAGCTAGATTAAAGAGATTCTTACATTTTAAATATGGGTGTTTTTCTTACAAAAATGCATTGATTTGCTACAGGAGGCCTTTATTGACCACCCGGAGCCGTGTGAGGCATATTTATTATGGATGCACTTTATTGGACTTGGTTTGGACTGATGAAGAGAAACACCTATCTATGCCAGGAGTGCCAGGGTAATTT
Organism: Labeo calbasu; assembly: GCA_019740295.1. Lineage (NCBI taxonomy): Eukaryota > Metazoa > Chordata > Actinopteri > Cypriniformes > Cyprinidae > Labeo > Labeo calbasu. The sequence continues at coordinate 33,170 of JAHKKF010514419.1, read as the reverse complement.
TTAATAAAACTCCGATTGAATTTGTCTGAAAGAAGGAAGTCATAAACACCTAGGATGCCTGGAGGGTGAGTAAATAATGGTATAATTTTCATTTTTGAGTGACCTACCCCTTTAAGTACAATAAAGTGCATCCATCCATCATAAAAAGTGCTCCACATGGCTCCGGGGGTTATTAAAGGCCTTCAGAAGCGAATCAATGCATTTGTGTAAGAAAAATACCCCAGCTTTCACTAACTGTTGTACGCATGTTCACGAGAGAGTGACATTCCAGCAGATGATGTAGATCATAGGCGAATCCTAGTACTTTTTATGATGGACGGGTGCACTTTATTGGATTCAAAAAAGCAACACCCATTCACCGCCATTATAAAGCTTGGAAGAGCAAGGACATTTTTTAAAATATAACTCAGATTGTATTTGGAAGTCATGGCTTGAGGGTGAGTAAATCATGGGGTAATTTAAATTTTTGGATGAACTATCCCTTAAACTAAATATTTTGTTATAAAAAAAAGATTCAAACTTTCTTTCATATATTTGTGACCAGATTTGAAATTTAAGTTTATGTAATTTCCAATCAAGCTGTAATTGTGTCAAATTATATACAAAGTCTGGAGAAGAGTGTTTAATTTTGTGTATTTGAGATACATACATTATCTAGCATTCAGTGCTAGCTATGAAATTAGCTTTAGAAAGAGAAGTTTCAGCCATTTTTTTCCATAAATGTTTATTTGAATGCTTTACCTCTGAATTTCGGAATTAAATTTTCATTTTATTCAAAGCAGACTGTTTCAAAGCAGGTTTAGTAATAAACCAACAATGCTGTCAATGCTGGAAAATGTTTTAATTAGGAAACAATAAATGCAGTTATAATTACTTACAGTATAGTGTCATTACTCACCTTAGTTCAGTTGGCTTATTCTGAGCTCTCATTCACTAGTGTCAAGTGCGGTTGTCAAGTACGCCGTGTAGTTAACTGAATATTGATTGAATGTGTATTAAACACACCACACATTTAAACATAAGAATGTGTCAGAAATGTTCATGGCGTTTGTTTATTTATGAGTCCACAGGGGCAAAAGTACACCATAGTTGAAGAAACACCCTCATATGTCCTTGCATTATGATTGACAGGTTTAGATTAACATACTTCTTCAGAACTTTTGTCTCGAGGTAAGGGCAAAAAGAGGTAGAGAAAGAAAAAAAGTAAAAGTCTGAGCGCAATGTGCACGTTTCAAGGAGAGAAAGATCTCTGATCTGAGTGAGAACCTGTAAAGGTGGAGAAAGAGCCGAGACCAAAGGAATAAAGGTTTGAAAAAGTACAAATGAGGGAGGGAGAGGAAAGTTAGATGGCGAGAGAGAGAAAGAAGTACAGAGCTGGATAGAAGGGAAAGGAAGGGTGTGAGAGATTGATGCGAGAGAGTGAGAAACTAATTCTCACTTCACTCTGGGCTGGAAGATTAAGGAAGATTAGAGAGATAGAGCGAGGGCGGGAGAGATGGAGTGATAACTTTTACTGCGTGCCATAGAGAGAGATCTTTGAATGGCTAATACCCCGAGAGAGGGAGAGATGGAATATATGGGTGATAAAGAAATGGAGGGATGGATCTAGAGAAGTAGAGAAAAGCTGACTCCAAAGACTCTTAATGGCAGCGCTGTACTAAAAAGAAGTGATACCCTACTCGCTATAATGCCCTTATTGATATGCGGATGGAGAAAGAAGGGCCTAAACAAAGCTCTCATGCAGCCTATCCAAAAGCTATAGCTGTAAGCCTGCCGAATACCTGTCCGAGCGGCTGAAAGCACGCACATTAAAATTAAAGGGTGGGGGGACCATCAAAAGGAACTGCAGAGTCAATCCATTATGCGGGATTATCAGGTAAGCTTCTCCGCAGTAATGGATGTGGCTTTATAAACAAGAAAAAGCGAAGGAAGGCTAAACAAAGCCTAGGGATTTCAGGAAAATAGGACGTGATCTCTGTGCTCCCAAGGTGGGGAATCTCCTCATCAAAGAGCGCTTAGTTGTGCAGTACGCGGTACGTGTCCCGCCACGTAATGCCGACTGCTCCATATCTCTTATCAACCGCTGGCCTTTGTTCTTGAGAGCGACCTTGAGTGGTCAGAAATAGTCGCTCTAGGTTGGGAGGAAATGAGAAAACGATGAGGAGGAGGACACTGTCTGGACGTCGACGGCAGAGTTACTACCTCTCGCTGAAGCCGAGCCAGACGACGCAAAGATGACTGCTGGAAAACGACCCTGAAATACAACCGAGCACAAAGCGGCGCTAACTAAGGCCGCCGTGGTATCGCTAAACCCCAATGCTGAATTACTGTCGTTGGAAAGTATATCAGCGTAACTTGCAGCCGAGCTCGACATAAAAATGAATCTATCCTCTACAAAACCCCATACAATCGCTACTCGGCTCGCATACAAGCCTTTAAATCTCTATCAAAATAACTCAATAAAAATGCTACGCTAACCAAAGAAACAGAACGCCACTTTATGGAGCCGTACGCTCGGGTTTTGCAGCGCAACATCAAGCAAATGCGTGTCAGCTCGACCCAAAGAAAAAAAAAGAGAGAACAAGACAAGCTCTGCACAGTGTATTATGTGTGTCCCCAAATAAAACTACTAAAGATGTAAAAGCATCCAAATAAAACCAGCAGGCTATTAGAGTGACTCATAACATAGTTCACCGCAAAGTACATCAGCAATAACACACAGCCCGCCCAAACCTGCCCCGAGGCTCAGTACACGTAAATTAATACATCAAAATATAGCCACAACGAGCGAGTCAGATCATTCCACGAACTTACGTCTGTACAAACAAATCAAAAGAGCTTTTACCTTCAAAAGAGCTTTTACTTAAATATGGGGCTATTGATTGTATGTGCTGTTTTATTAATCAAAAATCTTTTTTAGTTTTTTTCCTATTATGTTTCTTTCTCTGCTTTTCTGTGTCCTCTGGTCACTTTGGAAAAATGACTGCTTATGGAATTGAATCTAGTTGATTAAAGCTGGTGTTTTTGTCTACATCTTTAAAGAAAAAAGATCAGTTTACTTGAGAAGTGAAATTGCATAAGATAAAAATTTCCTGATGATTTACTCACCCCCATGTCATCCAAGATGTTCATGGCTTTCTTTCTTAAGTCAAAAAGACATGAAAGAAAGCATTTCTGGATTTTTCTCCATAGAGTGGACTTCAATGGGGATCAATGGGTTTAAGGTCCAAATTGTAGTTTCAATGCAGCTTCAAAGGGCCCTACACGATCCCAGCCAAGGAATAAGGGTCTTAACTAGCAAAACGATTGGTCATTTTGTAAAAAAAATACATTTATATACTTTTAAACCACAAATGCTCGACTTGCACTAGCTCTGTGACTTCACACATTATGTTATCATGTCCAGTTAGTTTTTTGTCTGTGTACTCTAGGTTCAAAAAGGTAGGGTAGGGCAAAAAACTTTGACTTTCTTGCACATTCACTTTGTAAACACTGGGTCGTTACTTCCGCCTAAGTCACGCTTGACCTTTCCAATGTGACTATGTAATGCTGAAGTCAAGCTAGTGCAAGATGAGCATTTGTGGTTAAAAAGTACAGCTGAGGTCATTCCCCTTTCAGAATCTGCAAAATGTTAATTATTTTACCAAAATAAGAGGGATCATACAAAATGCACATTATTGTTTATTCAGTACTGACTTGAAGATATTTCACATAAAAGATGTTTACATGTAGTCCACAAGAGAAAATAATAGCTGAATTTATAAAAATTACCCTGTTCAGAAGTTTCCCTTGATTCTTAATACTGTGTTGTTACCTGAATGATCCACAGCTGTGTTTTTTTGTTTAGTGATAGTTGTTCATGAGTCCCTTGTTTGTCCTAAACAGTTAAGCTGCCCACTGTTCTTCAGAAAAATCCTTTAGGTTCCACAAATTCTTTGGTTTTCCGGCATTTTTGTGTATTTGAACCCTTTCCAGCAATGACTGTATGATTATAAGATCCATCTTTTCACACTGAGGACAACTGAGGGACTCATGGGGGTGAAAACTTTTAAACAGAATGGAGATTTGTACATTTTTTTTCTTATTTTGCCTCCCTTCAGAGGCTATAGAAGATGTTTCCCAAAAGACGAAATGAGTTAAATTTACCCTGATCTTTAAATTCAAAAAGTTTTCACCCCCTGGCTCTTAATGCGTAGTTTTTCCTTTTAGGGCATCAGTGAGCGTTTGAACCTTCTGTAATAGTTGCATATGAGTCCCTCAGTTGTCCTCGATGTGAAAAGATGGATCTCAAAATCATACAGTCATTGTTGGAAAGGGTTCAAAAACAAACATGCTGGAAAACCAAAGAATTTGTGGCACCTGAAGGACTTTTCTGAAAACAGCTGTGGATCATTCAGGCAAGAACATAATATTAAGAATCAAGAGGATGTAAACTTTTGAACGGGTCATTTTTATAAATTCAACTATTAATTTCTCTTATGGACTATATGTACATATCTTTCATGTGAAATATCTTATTCAGGTCAGTACTAACTAAACAATAACATACATTTTGTATGATCCCTTTTATTTTGGTAAAATAACATTTTGCAGATTCTGAAAAGGGGATGTACACTTCTGACTGTATATAAATTTTTGTATTTTTTTTTAGAAAACAGCCAATCATTTTGCTAGATAAGACCTTTTATTCCTTGGCTGGGATCATGTAGAGCCTTTTGAAGCTGCATTAAAACTGCAGTTTTGACCTTCAACCCCATGACTCCTATTGAAGTCTGCTATATGGAGAAAAACCCTGGAATGTTTTCCTCAAAAACCTTCATTTCTTTTCGACTGAAGAAAGACAGACATGAACATCTTGGATGACATAGAGCTGAGTAAATAATCAGCACATTTTTTTCTGTAATTGAGCTAATGCTTGAAGTTTTGGCAATATACAGTTAAATATACTGTTGAATTATTAATCTTTTTCTTATCCTGTTTGACATTTGTTTGCATAAATTAGTGAGGTTAGTGCTTAGGGTAAGAAGAACTGTTTGCCAGTGGCAAAAAGATATATTTTCTGAAAAGAAGTCATGTTATCTTACACAATTTTGCTTCTCAAGTACACTACATTAGTCTTGTTTTAAGGATGTTACATAAAACAAGACAAAAATACTGATTAAGATAATGATTTTTTGGAACGTTGCTTACAAGAACGTACCTTCTGAAAATGACCCATATACAGAAAATAACAAAACAGCAAATGTGTTTGAGATTGGGGCAAAGTCATTAGAATTACAAAAATAACTGTCAACAGCTTGCTAAAGCACAAGAGCACCAATGAGAATGAAAGTCACCCGTACAGGGGGATATATGCTAATGAGGCAGGCGCGCTGTGACTCCAACCAAGGGGATTAAAAAGCGAAAGCAGATGAGTTTTACAGTCCTGCATACTTCTGCTTTTCTTTGCTGCACTGTGTGCCTAGTGTTTTGTGGAGTATAGAGAGTGCCTCTGTAGCAATTGTGCGTTTATGAATGTATAACATAATCCTAGCGTTTTCGCTTGTCATATATCACCGCGTAGCTTGTGTAAGCTTTTGTGCCGGTACAAAGGCCCATGTACATCAGCAACCACCAGTATGACACATCATGAAGCTGCACTTTCCCTTTTAACGAGTCTAATTCACTCTGTTATTGAGCGTATTACTCTGAAATTCCACATCTTGCATAACTTGACAGTTGAATGGAAGCTTTTAAAGGAACTAAAGAGGCGTTTCGGCTCATACTTTTAGCTTGAACATCTGATGCGAAGACAGCAGATATTCAGTAGCTTGCACTCTACTGTAGCTGACACTGCAGTATTGTCAACACGCAAGTATGCTAACATTCCATTTCGGAGAGCGTTAGCGCTACCCTAGAGGTCCGCGTGAGACTGATTTTGCCTTACCGCTCCTGCGACTTTCATTCCACACACGCCCGCTCTCAATTTTTTTACTCGGTGTCCATCCGTTCCGGACCTATAATGGTTTTCTTCCCGCCTTCCCGCTCCAGCACTGTTTAGGTTCTGTTCCCATAGACTTGCATTTTTCTTTTTTGATTACTTTCCCCCCAGGTATCAGAAAGCTGTAAATTTTTCTTAATAATGGCATGTAGGCATTTTTACTGTTGCATTTTTGTCTTCAACTACCATAAACACAAAATGGCTCCCTCTCAGGATTACATTTCCATAGCAAGGATGGTAGGTAAACACAGAAGTTGGAAATGTGATTCAAACAATATTTCTGGAAATTTAATCTATTTGAATAGTCATTTGTATACCATGTGTTGTTTGACACGAAACACACTCTTGGAGGTGTTGGCCAGTGTTGTTATCGTTAACTAAATCTAAAACATATTTTTGTTTATTGAAATAAAGCTGAAAGCAGATAAAAATCTATATTAAATGAAAAAATGAAAAGAAATGTTGAAATGTTTAACGATTAGAGATGTTGCTTTGACAGCTAAATTAAGTTGAACTAAAATAAATAAATAAATAACTTACTAAATAAATAAATTTGACATAAATTAAAATAAAAAGCTAATAAAAATGACAAACACTCTTTTGGAAGAGCCTTTGTTGTTATTGTTAATTAAGTCTAAAACATCATTTTTGTTAATTGAAATAAAGATTAAATCAGATAAAATTCTATATTAAATGAAGCTTAAATGAAAGATAAGAAATGTTTTTACATGAACAAGTTTAACTAAAACAAAAATTGAAAAAAGAAGAAATAAAAAGCTAAAATATGGCTAAAAGCACATTGCAAAATAAAAAATAAATAGATAAATAAATTGAAATAAAAAGCTAATAAAAGTGACAAACACTCTTTTGAAAGGGCTGTTGTTATTGTTAATTGTCTAAAACATCAGTTTTGTTAATTGAAATAAATCTGAAATCAGATAAAATCCTATATTAAATGAAATTTAAATGAAAGAAATTGAAGTTTAATTAAAACAAAAATTAAAAAAGAAATGAAAGCTAAAAAAAAATTGCCAGAGGCACGTTATAAAAATAAAATAAAATAAATAAATAAATAAATGTAACCTAAATTGAAATAAAAAGCTAATAAAAGCTAATCAGTTTTGTTAATTGAAGTAAAGCTGAAATCAGATACAATTCTATATTAAATGAAACTTCAATGAAAGTTAGGAAATGTTTTGAAATTGTTAAAGTTTAACTAAAACAAAAATAGCAAAAATAAATAAAATAAAAAGCTAAAAACGCTGCCTAAAACACATTACAAAAAATAAAACAAATGAATAAAAATAAACAAAAATAAAAATAAATACACAATAGTAAATTGAACTTAAATTGAAACTATATATATATAATATATAGTACTATAATAGTAATAGTTAAAAAAAAAAAAACAACAACAGTAAACTGAGGGTGCAATTCCTGCATAATGTCATTGCAGAAAATTACCAGTATATTTTTAGTTTTTAATAATTTAGTTAGTCAGTTAGTGGTGTGGTGAGGACTTCTTTTATAACTTGGCATGATGATTTGCATGAAGAATCACTGAATCATTTTCCATCTAACTGGGTGTTCAAAACTGATTCATTCAAATGTGTTGGGTTTCCCAACACCGCATAGCTGAGAAACTGTTTTTCATATACATTACTAAAAAAAGTAACTTTATTTTTTTCAAACTTCCAATTTATTCATAGACTTCTGTTCAGACAGCCCGCTCCAGCCACAACTCGAACAACAAATATAATCATCCAACCTGCCACACAGGAGCTGCTGGTTTGTGGGGCCAAGGTGGGTTAGCAATATAGTCACAGAAGTGCCTCAGGCATCTCACAAAACCCAAAAACAAACTTAAAGCCTTATTTTTTAGCACCCTCCAACACTAGCATTCACCTAGCACTGCTCTGAGCTTGTTAGCTTGATCAGTACCTCCAGCCATAGCAAATCCCTAAAGCCTAGAACTAAGCAACGGTAGTTCTAATGACAGAGCGAAAAACCGCTCTAGGCTACAGAACTCTTCACAAGTAAATTGTGATATAGTAAAAAAGGGTGTGAAACGGTAGTATTTGGGTTCACGTAAGATGTCAGTTCTGAGCGTTGATAGCAGGGCTGTCCAGCAGACGCCTTGAACAAAGCCAATCGATCTGAAGTTCACTTTATCATCATTCAGCTAGTGGATGTGCCCTGTGGAGCTACTGTACTGTAGACGTTTCAGAACTATAGGCAACAGTGGAACCGTTTATTGTTGCATGAACGAATCTGAGCAATTTTTAAAAGGCTTAAGGTTAAAGATCTTGGCTGTTGATCAGAAATTTATAGGTTTAAACCTCGTAAGCATTGATCAATGGGTCGCGCCCTTGAGCAAGACACTTTACCCCAAGTCGCGCCACAGGGGCCCTTCCATAATAAGCGGATTGTAAATTGCTCTGGTTGAAACCATCAGCTTAATGATAAATGAGTAGTAATTAGTAAAATGAGCTATTAAGGGTCATTATTCTCATTCAGGCTTTGTGACAAAGGCATTGTCTTTTTCTTATGGATTGTGGTGTTTGAAATGGTAAAATTTATTGGTTAACCCAAGGCTGTTCGGATGTTTTCAACTTCAGAAGTCTTCTGCCTGTCCAGCTGAGCTTCCTCAGGAACGCTTACAGTAAGAGAGGCAGTTTCTGGTCTCTTGGAAAGTACTTTTGAGTGGAGAGAAATAAACAGAATGAAGGCTCTTTAATCTGTTGAAGCAGTTTTATATCCTGTCGAGAGGTTATGTCAAGTATTTTATGAGAGACAGGCGTGTGTGTGAGACTACAGCCTTTCATATTTAAATTGGTTTGCCAATTTAACATTTTAATTAAGTGAGAATAAAAAAATAATAAATAAATACCACCACAGCAATTGAATTTTAAGCACCATATTCATGTTTTTGCAAGTCTCACCTGCTACTACAAGCAAGCCACATATGTAAAGACCATTCAAAGGACCAGAACAAAAATTTACAGATAATGTACTCACCCCGTTGTCATCCAGGATGTTCATGTCTTTCTTTCTTCAGTCGTAAAGAAATAGTTTTTTAAGGAAAATAGGAATTATCTCCATATAGTGGACTTCTGTGGTGCGAGTTTGAATTTCCAAAATGCAGTTTCAATGTAGCTTCAAAGGGCTCTAAACGATCCCAGCTAAGGAATAAGGGTCTTATCTAGCAAAGCAATCTGACATTTTCTAAAAAAAAAAAAAAAAACATAAAATAAAAATGTATATACTTTTTAAGCTCAAATGCTCGTCTTGTCTAGCTCTGCTACGCGCTTGCGAATTCTGTGCAGTCCCTTTCAAAACAGGGTAGGTTGAAAAACTCCCATCTCATTTTCTCGTCCAACTTTAAAGATCCCTAAAAACATCTTAAACAAGCCTCAGCTGGTTTGTTCATCTTAACTGGTCTCCAAGCTCGTCAGAATGATCTGAAGTATGGATTTAAAGAAGTTTTGGACATATTTCAGCTGGCTTGCTTGGGAGTTGAGTCCAGCTAGACTAGTTGAAGACATTGAAGACATCTTGGCAAGGCTGGGAGATCAGATTAAACCATTTTAAACTGGTTTAACCAGTGTTTTTCTTCTTCTAAAGCCATTTTATTTGTCTATTCTAACACATTCTTATCACAATTCTTATTCATATATATTATGTTTTGGGGAACTGGTGGCTAATTAGTATGAATTCAAACAATCTCATTCATACATTTCCATACTATCTGAAGCCTCACTGATGGTTAGGTGTATGTTTTTTCTAAAACATACCTTGTTAAAGGATTACTCCACTTCCAAAATAAAAATTTCTTCAGTCTTTTTTCAGTCGTAAAGAAATTATGTTTTTTGAAGAAAACATTCCAGGATTTTTCTCCATATAGTGGACTTAAATGGTGCTCAATGGATTGAAGGTTAAAAATGCAGTTTCGGTGCAGCTTCAAAGGGCTCTCCCAGCCGAGGAATAAGGGTCTTATATAGCAAAACGATTGGTTATTTTCTAAAAAAAAAAAATTACAATTCATATCCTTTTTTTAACCTTACTTTATATATAAGTAGGGTATGTCGATTTTGAAGTTGGAAGAGAAAATAAGATGGGCGTTTAGAGTCCTTTGAAGCTGTATTGAAACTGCATTTTTAACCTTCAGTCTGTTGAGCACCATAAGTCCACTATATAGAGAAAAATCCTGGAATGTTTTCTTCAAAAAAGCTTAATTTCTTTGCGACTGAAGAAAGAAAGACATGAACATCTTGGATGACATAGGAGTGAGTAAATATGAGTAAAATCTTCTAATATCTTAGCAAATATTGATGTCTTAATTAACCAGCATATCATGTCTATAATTCAATTAAAATGTAATTGATTGACATCATTTTGATATGTTTGCCTTATTAACCTTGTGTAAGCATGTAGTGAATCCACACAAGCATACACACAGAGCTTTTGCTGAGTGGAGAGAGGCAAAGATTGCAGAGGCCGTTCAGGAAAATGTCAGGTGCTGTTCTGAAGGGATCAGATAGCTTTTTGATGTCAAGAACCACTGAGGCAGAAGAAGAAGAAAGACTCTTGATGGGCATCAGGTGTAATTTCAGCAAATGTTTCCGCACTTTCTGACTCACCAGCAAATCTTCTCTGGCAACTCTCTGTCTGTGAAACACTGGCATACATGAGTTGCTAAAACCGATGACTGAGCAGAAGTTATCATTATAAGATGTAACTAGACAGCTTGAAAGTCCATTTTCCAGTATATAGTGCAGTGTAAATTATAACCCTCCTAACCGTTTATCACAAATGACACTGTTAGAATCATTAAATCATAAGACAAACACAGAGGTGAATGGAAACGGGTTGTGGTAAGTAAATAAAGCAGTTATTTGCCAGTTTACTGGAACTGCAACATAATACTTGGTTAAATCTCAATAGCTGTGTTTCCATCCTAAGTAGGAACTAAAAACTAAATCCGAAAACATGCGCATAAACTATGGAAACACATTTACCGAATAAATTCCTCAGTGCGCATTAAAAAAGTCATTGGACCCACAGTGGCTTCTCCAGCTGCAGCAAATGACTGTTTTCTGTGATATTTGGTGATAATTTATTAGGAAGTGACGATTTTGTTTTCTTTGTCTCCCTGAATGGAAACAGTGCTTTATTCGCAGATGTTTTATGCAATATTCCAGTTTTGGACGTAACTTAAATTTGCAACTTTCGGTGAAAACATGCCTAATGTAAGTGAGAAATTCAAATCAATGACATACGAATGGTTGACAAAAACAGACCTTGCACACCTTCTATAGGGGTGGTGATTCATACGAATTCCTACGAATTTTCCACCTTGTAAAAAAAAAAGGTTTTTTTTACAAAATGTATGGATGCATACGAGTAAGGTTGTACGAATTAGTACAAATTAGCCATCTCATAAAATATGTAAGAATTACTGTGAGATTGGTTTTCTTGTTTCATAACGGTTTACTTGGAAATGTTAACATATGAAAGTATTGCACTTGTTGGAAGACAATATTTTCATTTGTTATTTTATGCTAAGAGTGAAATTAATTGAGTCACGTGATCCACAGTGGCTTCTCCTACTGCAGCAAATTACCTTTTTTTTAATGATACTGAATTTCGAGCCAGTTTATCAGGAAGTGACTATTTTGTTCTCTTCTTCTCACTGGATGGAAACAGTGCTTTATTCGCAAATATTTTATGTGACATTCCAATTTCGCACATGAGTTAAATTCCCAACTTTGGATGGAAACATAGGTAATGTAAGTGACAAGAAAATCCAATCAATGACATACAAATGGTTGACTAAAAATATAAGGCTCTTACATCTTCTAAAATTTCTGACCTAACTTTTTTCCAACTCTGTCTTATGACCAATTCATATGTATTTTACGTGGTGGTTAATTCATACAAATTTGTACAGCCTCACTCGTACCTATTTGTACGATTTGTCAAATATTCTACATATTTTACAAGGTGGCAAATTCATAGGAATTCGTAGGACACCTTGTAAAATCCATACGATATTTCACAAATTGCACAAGATCACACAAGCGAGTTTGTACGAATTCGTACAAATTACGAATTTCAAAAAAAAAGTGCAAATTGCTGTGAGATTGGGTTGCTTAACCTATATGTAAGTATTGCACTTGTTGAAAATAATATTTTAATTTGTTATTTAATGCTAAGAGTAAAATTAATTTAGGTGGTTTTGGGCCTTTAGCACATTTATTAAGTGAGAGTTTTGAGATTTATGGATTTATGGAAGTGAGGCTCATTGCATAATGACACTTTTATAATAAAAACAATGCAAAATATGTGTTTTTTTGGCCATTAATATTTAATTAGCAAATTAAATTTCTGAAGGATCGTGTTACACTAAAGACTGGAATAATGGCTACTGAAAATTCATGAATCACATGAATAAATGACATGTTTAAATATATTTACATTGAAAATCGTTATTTTAAATTGTAATATTATTTCCCGTTTAATTATTCCAAACTTTTGATCAGTAGTGTATATATGTCTTGCCATTGGCAAAAGGTTAATTTTAAAGTGCAAACACATCAAATACCAAAAGGTTTCTTATCTTATCTCTCTTGCTCTGTTTGCTAACCCCACTGCATTTCTTGTAGCCATTTATGAATTATTAAAAGCTCAGTAATGTGTGTGAATACTGATTATGTTATTAATGAGGTGCTTGTGACAGTGGGGTCAGAGGGAGGCCATGTTCGCCATTTTCCCACTGTACTTTCAGCACCCAAGAACCTTCAGCCGTAATCAGATTACCGATGGCAAGATCTCTCCAGTTAGCTTGTGGTGTGGGAGGCAGATTGATTGTCTCTTATAGGCTGTTTTGTAACAGAGGACTCAGAGATTGTTTATCTCTCTCGCTCTTGTCCCGTTTCATCTGCCGATTGCTGAGTTTTCATTTCCTCTCCTTCGCTCACCCCGACGGAAGTGCTCTCAGCGTGCGGAGGCTGCGCGTGGTTTTAAGCCCCTTTTTGTCTTTTGTGTTAAAATGATCCTTTTATATTAATCCTCCAGACGGGAACCACCCTGAAGTGGACTTATCCTCGCCACTTATCGGAACGTGAAAACCATCGAGATTATTCTCCCTCTGTCCTTTTCAATCTACGGTCGTCTTGTTTTTCACCCCTTCCAGCTTGTTTTTCGAATGTCCCGAGAGAGCCGGCATTTTAAAAAACACCGGCCCCCCGTCGACACCCCATGCTGGCGTAGTCACGGCATACTGATCAGCAGTTTAGTAATTTCACCTCAGGTGAAATACAACTGTAAGAGGACGGATTTTATCTATTTAGATGTAGATACGTCCTCCTTTTGCAAACAGAATGCCTCGTGCATTATCCCTCTGCGCTTTGGCAGATTTCCCCCGTTGCTGTGGCTCTCAGATCTCTTGTTTCACACTCAAGCTTTTGTGAGGGAGGGAAGACTGACTCTCTCAAAGTCATTTTTGTACTTCTGTGCCGCTGAAGGTCTCGCAGCGGGGAGCACCTGCAGTCACCATACACTTCGCACAGCATTAGTTTGCCTATATTTGTAGGCGGAGCTTTGTTTTTTCTTCAGGGGCAATAAAGAGGCAAATGCTGGGCTTTGTCTTTTCTTTTTTTTCCCTTTTGGTCCAGAAGGTTGTTCCCTGGAGCACCACAGCGAGAGAGGCGAAAAACATAACAAAGCTAGCTTTATTTATTTCCTCTGCCATGTGTGGGATAATGTTTCCTAGAGTGCGAGAGCGCTTCTGATCTCGAATCAACTGCGAAATGTGTATTATGAAGAGTAAGTGATTTTTCGAAAACATCATAGAAGCTCTGTAGCAAAACCTAGAGAGCTGCCTTACTGCCTACATACTAACTGAAATACAACTTCAGAAGTGACTGATTTGGAACACTTTACGTAGGCAGCAACTCAACTGGGCATCATACAAACAACACTCTGCAGTGCTATAATAAACATGAAGCATGCACTGAACAAACCATTTTCTGGGAAAAATGTACTTTAGTTTGGATTTTAAAAATTAGATGTGGAATGATGTGGTATATATATATATATATATACACACATACATGCATACATACATACTAAAAACTACAAAAGTAAAAACTAATTGTGAAATATTAAATAGTACAATTTAAAGTAACGGTTTTCTATTTTCACTTCTGTTCTGACTTATTTATCAGACATTGCTTCAGTGTCACATGATCCTTCAGAAATCTGCTGATTTATTATCAGTACTGATTCAGAAATCATTGTCATTTATTATAATTGTTGTTTATTATTGTGTTGGAAATAGTTGTGCTGCTTTTTGTTTGGAACTTCTGATACTTTTTCAGATTTCTTTGATGAATAAAAAGTTAAAAAGAACAGCGTTTACACTAGCGTTCGAATGTTTGAGGTCAGTACGTTTTTATTTTTGAAAGAAATTAATACTTTTATTTAGCAAGGATATGTTAAATTGATAAAATATTCTAGCAGAGAAGATTTCTGTTTGTCAGTTAGAGATTGTTTTTATGTTTATTTATGAATGCTTATTTCTTTGTTTCTTATTTCTTTGCCAACATCCAACGCTTAAAGTTAATCTTTAATAGCACTAATAATTTAATAACACTGTAAATCTTGTCAAAATGAATAACTGTTTCTCGTAATGTTCATTATAGTTTGTACTATTTAAAATATTTTCTGTTTTTAGTGATTTTTTTTATTTTTTATTTAATAGGGCAAAGTAGCATAAAATGTTTAATATAGGCCAAAACATGGCCTATTCTGTTTATTGTTTTTAGCCAGAATAAGAAATGCATCACTTTGTCTCTCTCTTTTTTTTGTCCGCCATCTTGGGTTTATTTTATTAATATTATTATTTTTTTACTTGTCAGGGTGCATACTATGAAAGCCCATTTCCACCACTGAATAAAAAAGAAAAAAATAATTCTGACTTTTTATCTCACAATTCTGACTTTTTCTTGCAATTGTGAGTTTACGTCTAGCAATTCTGACTTCTTCTCAGAATTGATTCTTCTCTGAATTCTGATCTGAATTCAATATCAGTCTTTTTTTCCCCTGAAAATCAGACTTTATAACTAGCAACTGCATGTTTGTATCTCACAATTCTAAGAAATAAAGACAGAATTATGTGAAAAAGTCTGCATTGCGAGATATAAACTCGCATTTGCGAGAAAGTCAGAATTAAGTCAGTTTTTATCTCACAATTCTGACTTCATTTCTCGCAATTGTGAGTTTATATCAATCAATTCTGAGAAAAAAGAATTGTGCTGGAAACCGGCTTCCATAGCATACTGAGATTGGCTTACATGTGAAAGACACATGTGATGCTGTTTAAAATTCGGTCAAAACAAGTCTTTAGGGAGAAGTATAATTAAGTTGCCTACTTTTTGGAACAGCCTCAAGTTGAGAGCCTGTTTATGATATCTTACACACCCAAAGCACACTAAGCTTTGGAACGGAGCATATATGTAGCACATTGTCTGCATGAATGTGTTTCTGGCTTTCTGATTGAGAACACTGTTTTGTGGGTAGGTGTTATATGTGTGCGAGTGAGAAATAAATGGCGAGTAAGGAGTATGGAAGAGAATCGTAATTAAAATTTTCAGTCTCGTTAAGTTGGTGACAGCCTTCACTGCACCATGGGTTCCGGCGATCGATGGAAAAGATCTGCCTCCAATACTAACGAACCAAGAGATTTTGAAGCCCTGGGGAGAAGAAAAATTAATTAAAAATATTTATGGCCCCAATTAATCAGTTCACTGAGATACTCTGATTGTCCGTAGGGCGTATGGATGCATGTCGCACGAAGTGAGAGCCAAGTTGGCGTCACGTTCTGCTGTTCAACACAGATGCACACCCCGGCTTAAGAAACGACTGTTTCCGACACCTTCAGCTGTGCACTTTTACCCTGCATTGATTCCCCTAACAGCGTCAGAGAGACCACATAGTGACAGGGGCATTGTGTTTAGTCTCTCACTCACATATGCCGTTCATGTCGAGCAAGGGTACACTCCCACCACAGATGTGACAGTGTCGATATGCTGGTTTTCTCTACGCTCTCAGCTGTTACCCTGGTGCCCATGACAATAGAGCAATCCAGCCACCTGCATTTTACACCACTCGCATGAGCATGAGCCATTATTGGACGGGCATAAGCATAGGCATCATTACACGTCCCCATCACTTTTTGAAATAGATTGCAGCAGGATTTAATTCAGTAGAAGCATAGTTGTTGCAAGGATAGCAGCAATTTTGTCACATAACTATACTTAATGCTTATTTAATGCTTTACTGTTGCTTTTCCGCATCTATTTTATTCTATTCTGGTGTTACAGTTTGTACTGTATATAGTAGCAAAAACGTGGTACTTTAAGCACGAATGGCTCTAATGGAATTTTTTTATGGAATTTACATACAGGTCAGGAGGCGTGATTAATTGCATCATTTTTTTTCACGTTACTATCTTTATGATTAATCACATTAACTTAATGCATTAAATGGAACGCAATAAAACAAATGTGTTCCTGTGTCAGGTATTGAATATCTGCATAAATATTTTTTTAAAAGAAAAACTAACAGTAGGGTGGATACAGAAATCTTGTATGCAAACAGAAATGTTACCATGGTGTTCACATAAAATATATAACACAAGTTCATTTAAGCACTTGAATTGGTTGCCAAGAATGATCGCTTTTTTTAAAATCTTTGTGTGAGTTTAGTTTTATGTTGAATTGCCACCTGCCATGCTAATGAATTGTTGATTTAAATAATTTAGGCAGGTATGTTCTATGTAACTGAGCTGATAGAAAAAATAAGATCAGAGAGTCATGTGTTATTCGGATATTTCTCTTTCAAAGAAAAAAAATCAGCTGTATGTAAAATGACCCACATTTGGTTTTTGACCACTGAAAATGTGTACGGTTGTCCAGTTTACTCATGGAGCCGCATTAAGATCTCCATATCTCTGGGACCTTTGAGCGCCTTTAAAATTAAGGATACCGAAAGGAAAGTTTGTTAAGAGCCAGAATCTAAAAGGATATCGAGATATTATTAATATTTCTGGAGTTACAGTCATGCAAACCTAAGGCAAAAGACACAAAAAGTGCTTTTTGCCATTTCTGAACTGTCACCATTGGCATACAATGAAACAAAAATTGCTGAACTCAATAGATTTTACTAATAGACCAACCAATCTCTGTGTACAAAAGAAATAGAGATGCTGCCAGCTTTTTACACCTCTGTAATTTGGTTCCAAATCTCAGGTGAAAATTGTCTTTTTGAACCTCCTGTACAAAATAGTGGATTACTCAGTGAAATACATCTGTGACATTTAATATTTTGGCTTTCATCAATATTTATTGATGTCTTTCTAATATTAACAAAATAAAAAATTTGAGCTGCGGAAATTTCAGAAATTTGGTTGATTTGACATGGAATGACCCAGCTATAAATTCAGAATCATTATTCTATCATGATTGTACAATATTAGCTATGAAAACGGTGTAACACTGTGGTGTTTTGTACATGCAACTTAGTTTATTGTAAATGGAACAAAGAATTCATAAATTTTAGCAAATTTACCATTAATACAGATGCTGCATCCACTGCATCTGAGAAGTTTTCTCATTGAGACAGTCAACTAGAGAAGTCAGGGAAGAGAAAAGAAAATCACAAGTTTTCTAGAATTCCTACTCGTACTTAGTACTTTGTGGTGACGTTCATGTAAGTTCAACACGTAGATGTGATTTTTCCGACATAACTTTAATGGACCATTATTAATATTCATAAGTCATCTCTATGAGCTCACAACCAGCATGTCTTCTTGTTCAGGTACACCATCCCATCCACTTTCAAAACAAAGTGCGATTAGCGTTTAGCACAGCTATTACTTTGCTGACTTTGCTTACTTTACTGCTTAATTCTTCGTCATTCTTCAAGTTGGCAACAGCTTTATTGATTTCTGCCTTGGAAAAGGGCTCTTTGTAGCTTTTTGTAGCCTTTAGAAATTCCTTTTTTTTTGTCACTTGGCTCCATCAGTGTAGCGTAGGCAGAGCTGCATCAAAACACCTCATGAAAAACAAATATCCTGCAAAGTATTGTAATGGATAACCTTTTTTTTGCTGAAGTAAGATGTTACTTGTACTTGAACTGTGCGGGTTAATTCAGAGCAGAATTTTAAATCACAAATGGGAGCTTTTCCACTCCACACCGTCCAGATTTGCACGTATATTTGTATACTGTAGAAGGCTGAGTAAATAGGCTGAGCGAAATATGCAAAGGCAATTTGTGCCACTTGTAATTCTCTGTGTGCATATTTTGGGGACTGGAGCATAAAAACGGTTTTATTAAGATACACTGCTTTTAAATGTATCCAGCATGGTTACTTGTCATTTTGCAGACACTTTATTTAAAGTAACGCTGTAATTGGAGGGACAGTCTGCCTGGAGCAGAGGCACTTAAACAAGCTGGTGTTAAGAGCCTTAGTCAGGGGCAGAGCGAGGTTAAGTGTCTCACTCAGGAGCACAACAGTGGTAGAGCAAGAGTGCTGTCACAGAACCTCTCCAGTGGGACACTCCTTCCTGGAAATAAACCAGCGACCTTTGTGTTAGCAACCTGGAGCTTTGCAGCATTAGACTGCAACTTCTTTCCCATCTACCATTAAATTACTATTAAACCAAACCTACTTTATTGGATCATCATCTGAAGTACCTCCAGACATCAAATATACCTCCAGACATTTTGTTTGATGTCTGGAGCTAATTTAGATGATGACCCAAAGAAGTAGGTTTGGGTTTAACATTGACTTGTCGAAAGTAGATATATACAGAAATCCCTAATTATTCAATCTTTATGGATGTTTTCCATATGTAGGTTATAACTGTATCTAACAGTTTAAAAGCTGAAATTAGACTGTCGTTTAATTTCCATTTCAACCGGTTTCCTTGTTTATGTGTTGCAAATGTGACCCTGGACCACAAACCAGTCTAAAGTAGCACGGGTATATTTGTAGCAATAGCCAACAATACATTGTAATGGTCAAAATTATCGATTTTTCTTTCATGCCAAAAATCATTAGGATATTAAGATCATGTTCCAAGATATTTTGTAAATTTCCTACCGTAAATATTATCAAAACTTAATTTTTGATTAGTAATATGCATTGCTAAGAACTTCATTTGGACAAATTTAAAAGTGATTTTCTCAAATATTTCGATTTTATTGCACCCTCAGATTACAGATTTTCAAAAAGTTGTGTCTCAGCCAAATATTGTCCTATTCTAACAAACCATACATCAATGGAAAGCTTATTTGTTTAGCTTTACATATGAAATCAAATTTTGTTTTCCAAAATCTGGAATTTTTGCTGTTTTTGTAGTCCAGTGTCACAAATGTGTTTACATTTAAAGGAAAGGACATGATGTGTGGCCAAGTATGGTGACCCATACTCAATTCGTGCTCTGCATTTAACCCATCCAAGTGCACACACACACACACACACAGTAGTGAGTAGTGAACAAACACGCACACACACACACACCGTGAACGCACACCCGGAGCAGTGGGCAGCCATATTGCTATTGCTGCGGCACCCGGGGAGCAGTTGGAGGATTGGTGCCTTGCTCAAGGGACTCACCTCAGTCATGTTATTGAGGGTAGAGAGAGTGCTGGTTATTCACTCCCCCCACCTTCAATCCCTGCCGGACCTGGGACTCGGACCCGCAACCTTTCAGTTATAAGCCCAACTCTATAACCATTAGACCACGGCTGCTCAAGGTACAGAGAATCTTATCTATGTAAAAAAACAAAATCAAAATAGTTTGTTTACAGTATTTTCAGCATAAATTAATCTTCTTAATTTGACACGTCTGTGTGAAACAATGTTCAGTGAGGGAAAATATTTGAATAAGGCTTGAATATTTGGGAATTGGGAATTGATTGGAATGTGGAAAGTGAAAGTTACATAACAGAAAGGAGTCAAAAATAACCTAATTTTGCTTAAGCAGGGTTTTTTTTTAAATATTATCTAACAGCTCACGGCAAAGAAAAGTTGTTTCAGAGGAAGTTGCTACATTTAGGTTATGGATTACAAAACTATTTTGTTAATCTATACAATGAATTATTCATAATAAGACCAGTAATGGGGGAGATAATAAATATGGCCAATTTGGATTTCATGTTGACATTTCAAAGGGATAGTTCATCCAAAAATGAAAATTCTGTCATTAATTCATTAATTACTCAACCTCATGTCGTTCCAAACCCGTAAGACCTTCATTCGTCTTCGGAACACAAATGAAGATATTTTTGCTGAAATCCAAGAGCTTTCTGAAGAAGTTGCTGAATAAAGTTGTAATGTTTGTTTTCTTTGTGCACAAAAAATATTCTCATAGCTTCGTAACATTACGGTTGAACCACTTTTGACACATAGACTGTTTTAACAATGTCCTTACCTTGAACGTTTCAATTTGCAGGGTCAGAAAGCTCTCGGATTTCACCAAAAATATTTTAATTTGTGTTCCGTAATTGAACAAAGGTCTTGTGGGTTTAAAACGACATGAGGGTGAGTAATTACTAACCCTTTGAACTAACCCTTTAAGTGTTTATCCACTACCTTTAAATGTCCAAATGTTACACTGGAGTTTGTTTTAGACTTCCCGTTCTGTTTCTTCTTTTTGTATCTTACCATTTTAATTAAGGGCAATTTGATTTCATAAAATGACTTTAAATGTGAAACATCTGTACTGCAGCTGTAAAAAAACACAGTTTTTAAAAAGAAACAGCTGTTGTGTTATGAAAACATGACACATTGCACTTTTATTGTTTTCAGTACTTGCATAACATTCAGTCAACATCGCTACAAATATTCTTACACTCTATTCTGCAGTCTGTTAACTCGAAATTCATCTCTACTGTCCAAATCCAAATCTGCACCCAAGTTATGACCGTCTAGCCATCAATAATAAGTCAGCCAGTGTGTGAAAAAAGTTCCTATCTAATGAATCTAATCTAAAGAAACTGTCACTGCTGGCAGGAAGATTTCACTGCCTCTGCAATTTTGCCTCTTCGTAGTTTTCAAGCTTGTTAAATTGAGAGCACAACAATCTATCAGCAGTTTCCTATCAACCCTATCTGCATGAATGATTTGTTTGGCGCATATTCATCTGTTGTTTAAGCAAAAACAAATCCATTTTAGTATAACCCTTAACTGCTATGCACCAGCAGACAGCTGTTTAGTTTGTTCATTGTATAAAACTGCTGCTGGGCAGACTTGGAGCCCGTCGTAGCGCTGTAATGTGTTTTTTCATTTGTATAATCTTTAAGAATCACCGGTAAGACTCTCGGCTTCAGGTTCATTTAGTTTAGCATCAGTGCAGGTGCCAGACGGCCGTCAATCCCAATGTCACTCCGGAGATTGGCTGATTGATCGAAGCGAGTCAAAGCGCAGAAGGTGAGAGAGGTTAAAGCACAATCGTGATTGACGTGGAGGTAGCCGAAGAAAAGGAGAGAGAAGCAGACGATAGCATATTAAAACAATGCTGTGAAATGGAAAGGGACAGGCAGAGAGAGAGACAGGTGGTGAGTGGGAGGAGGTGACGAAAGAGAAAATATAACATGAACAGAAAAGCTTTTAGGAGACAGGAGGAATGTTTGTTCAAGAATGAAGGGTTGTGTGAATAATCAGGAGGGAGAAGGAACGGGGAAGTTTGGGGATCCTGTGAGGATACGCAGGATTCGGTTATACTTCAGTAGGCGTGTTGACAAGACCCAGAGCGCCACTACTGTACTTGTATGTCACAGCATTTACAGCGGACATAACACTCACAACGCATTACTCAGCAATTATCACAGTTGGGCTTCTTGCACTTGGTTAATGTAATCCTCAGTTATCTTATCCATGTTTCCACGGTTCATACTTTATTCATGGTTAGTAATTCATAGATTTCACACTGTGCGTTTGTTAGTGCTGGGTTAAAGTTCTTATTTGCATATTCATGAGGTGATTAACATTGACTGACAGGATGTGACCTGTTTTAATAACTGCTTGTCTGTCTGTGGGAATGTCATCGTGTCGTTGCTCTGGTTGCCTTGTGTCTGCTGAAAATATAGTAAATAATAGAATAGCTTTATAGATCCTGTAAAAGTTGTGATGAGACGGAAGCAACAACAATATTTCTTCCATATTAGAATGTAAATTCATTTGAAACAGATTATTACAAAAAATGTATAAATGAATGATTCACAGTAAGATCATTACCATGCATTTAGAAAATAGTGTGAATTTCCATTTTACATTGACTTTAATATGAAAATTCTGTCTTTAATTACTCACCCTTATGTCGTTCCAAACCTGTAAGACCTTCGTTCATCTTCGGAACACAAATTGAGGTATTTTTGATGAAATCCGAGAGCTTTCTGACCCTGCATAGACAGCAATGCAACTGACACTTTCAAGACCCAGAAAGGTAGTAAGGACATTGTTAAAATAGTCCATGTGACATCAGTGGTTCAATCGTAATGTTATACTGCTTACTTAATACTTTTTGTGTGCAAAGAAAACAAAAATAACTACTTTATTTAACAGGTTCTACTCTTCCATGTCACACTGAGTCCGAAATTTTCGCATTTGTTTTTTCATAATTCGTCATCCTTTCCTTTGTGAAAACGCAGAAAGTTGAACCTGATCCGAATTTTTTTTGATGGTTGAAAGTTTCAGAGACAGTGTGTAAACGTGATTGACACATGAGGTTGTATTTATTTTTTAAGGTTGAAAAAGTTTCGAACAAGAATTTTGGGCTCAGTGTACAAAGACTAAATAAAAAATGTCTTTAACTGTCACCCCCATTTTTTACATAAACGTGAAAGTGCACTGTCCAAACTTAAATTGTTATAATTCGTGAACAAATGCATTTTGTAATTTGATTTTGAAGTCCCATTTCCATGGTAATGTAATGTAATGTCCGATTTTAAAATGGCTTTCACAGGATGAATTTTGAGGTTCTACACTTTCAGTTGATATGTAATTTCTGAAGATTTGTAAAACGTGATAGAGTAAAAGGCAGCGAAACAAGATTTTTTAGGTGCAGTAATTAATCTGTTACTATTTCTACAAATTTTTTAACAAAAAGCAGCAGTAAAATATCTATTTAGGAGTCTTAAACCTTGACAACGATATATAGTTGTCATGATTATATTAGGATTTGTAACAGAGTGAAGTAAACTTAGGCGTCCCACTGAGGGTAAAGTTGTGTTCCGAAGATGAACGAAGGTCTTTCGGGTTTTGGAACGACATTAGGGTGAGTAATTAATGACAGAATTTTCATTTTTGGGTGAACTCTCCCTTTAACACATTTGTCAGCACTGTTTCCCTCAGACAAGGGTGAATGGAAATTTTTCTGCAACTGTACAAAGCACATGAATATTTAATAAGACAAGTACTGAAGCTGTTCATAATTGGTTGTCTGTTGCTAAACAACTCACCGTGGCATTCTGGCATCACATTTGATGCAATTACTTGAAGTTAAACTTGCCAAATCAGTGGTAATCCCCTTTTAAAATGACAAAATGACAAATGTTGCTTAACCCAGGGTTAAAACTGACCTTTACGTGGTGTTTAAAAAGACATTAACCAAGAGTTAAATGTAGTGTAGAATCCGTGGTGCATTCGTCTGCAGTTGCAGTAAATCAACAATAGTCTTTATTTGCTGAGCGTCTGGAGCATATTGCACATAAAAATGGTTCAAATCACCAGTTATGGTCCGATTGTCTGACTTTATGCAATTTCCAGGGCTCTAACTTATAACACAGTGCTTTTGAGTCAAAGTAGTTCTGTAGTCCACAATTCTTTGTTTTGCAATTATATGTCCCGCAGGGCATCTCCGTGCACATACACAACCCATCATGCAGGGTTATGCAGTTTTACCATTACCATCATTCAACTTACTGTTCATTACTCTTCATAAACACAACTCACACTGCAGTGCCTCATTGTTCATGTCTACCGAAATCAGACAGCCTCATTCAACATCACACTTAAACTGTAAAATTGCACAGTTCCTAATGTATTGTGGTAGAAACAGCTTCATTTCCAGGTAATTGCGAAAATCAACCTGTGAAATGATGCATCACCAACTTGGAAGGAGCTTCTATTAGAGAAGTAGATGGCATGCATGAATGCTTGACTGCTTGAGAAGTCTGTCATTCATTCCAGTAAAAAATATGCTTAAATGGTTGGTGTTTTTTTCCTTTCAGTCCTCAGTTAGGACATGCTTGAGTAGATTTTTACCAAAATCAATTTTAACGGATATTTGTCTTGTTTGCTCAAAAAACAAATAAACACTTGAACTGAAACACTTGAACTAGGTCTGAGTGTTGACACAAAAGGGAGTCTCAGAATGAGGTGCTTTACTTTAAAAACCACTACAGCTGATTGCAGTGAAACACACATGGGTCACCCCAAAAATGCTATAAAAAGTCACTAGTTCTCAACGGCTTCTCATTGTCAAAGACAATATTTGAAGGTACTTTTCTGGCATACAGAACCTAGGACAATGGCAGTATATTAAGATTTTAATATGAAATTATTAAAATGATTCAATTCCATAATGTTTTTCAGGGTTTACGCTTTTTATTACCAATGTACATAACTAGTCATTTGTGGTAACAGGGATTTACTCACAAGTAGTGAGTAGGAAAAATATTTTAAGGCTTGACATAAGTAGAAAAAAATTGTGTTCATTAGATAACTTTCCATGACTTCTCCAGGCCTAGAAATCCCTCTTTTAAAGGGACCATTCACACAAAAAATGAAATTTCTGTCATTATTTACTCACCCTCATGTCGTTCCAAACCTGTAACAGTATGTGTTGTGGTACTATCAGGAACGTGCATGAAAAACTGACATGGAAGAATTATTGAAAAAAGTTATTTTTGTTCTTCTTGCACACAAAAAGTATTCTAGTAGCTTCATAGCATTACGGTTAAACCACTGATGTCACATGGACTATTTTAATGATATCCTTACTACCTTTCTGGGCCTTGAACTTGTCAGTTGCAATGCTACGCAGAGTCGGAAAGCTCTCAGATTCTAAAGATGAACGAAGGTCTTACAGGTTTGGAACGACATGAGAGTGAGTAATTAATGGCAGAATTTTCATTTCTGGGTGAACTATGCCTTTAAAATGTCCTTATACGTTCAGGTTTTCCAAGACCATAAAGACCCTGCTTCTTGAATTAAATGGCAGTTGTTGAATAAGAAATATTGTTAGTTAGCATCTTGATTTTTAGATGTTTTAGCTTATTTTCAAGCTTGTTTCATCTTATTTGAAATTACTTTTAGGCCATCTTGTGGCCCCCTTGAAAGTGTTCTAAGAAACACTTATGTAAAATATATATGTGCTATTAATGGGACCAAAGAATCAACTCAGAATTTGATCCAAAATATATTAAATACACTGAAATGAATGTAACTTCATATTTATGTCTGTTTTATTTATTTGTATTGTTTTTTAAACATTTTTACAGCATTTATTAAAGTAGATTCATGTTAATATATATATACATAAGCGTTTGTTGTTAGTTCATGGTTGATCATAATACATCAGCTAATGGTAATTTATACAACTTGAAATGTTATAAATGTATTAGTACATGTAGAGATTAGCTTATAAAAGTATTGTTCGTTGTTATGTTATTGCATTACTGTATGTGAATATATAAAACCTTAACTGTAACTTCTTCAATAGGCCTTTGTCTTTTATTGAATTGGAAACTCAAATATAAGAAAGGAAACAAAACATGATCCAGATCCAGAGCGCCACTGTGTGTGCCACCCACCAGGTCTCTGTCTCCACTGAGCTCAAATGAAATGTCATAACGCAATTTTCTTATAAGCCTTCTGATGATACTTGTGACATCTGACAGTACAAGAAATATCAGCCACCTTGGCTCATATTGAATTCTAATGATGCTGCTGATGTTACTGTCTTGCGATTACTCATACGTTAATGAATCAGCCTGACTGCGTGTTCTGCTACCTTGCCTTGTCGTTCTGCTTTTAATTAACATACTGCAATGATTAAAGTTTTAACTTAATTATCTTTATCTTTTCTCTTAGGGCATCCAACCCTCTGTGGGAAACTGAGTAAAACGTTTTGCCAACACCAAAACACAGAAGCCCTACGAGATAGAGGGAGATACATAAAGTGACTTAACGCATGCTCTGCGTATACTGGGTGAAGGCGGTGTAATGGAGGAATAAGTGGAGAAGAGCGAACAGAGAAGAACGAAAGAATGAAGACAACTGGAAAGCGAACACGCCTTTTCATCAGTTGTTTAAATTAATACATCACAAACG
The DNA here is from genome assembly GCA_019740295.1 of Labeo calbasu. NCBI lineage: Eukaryota > Metazoa > Chordata > Actinopteri > Cypriniformes > Cyprinidae > Labeo > Labeo calbasu. The sequence goes on along the minus strand of JAHKKF010514419.1, from coordinate 6,786 downwards.
GACGACATGATTGACAGGAGGCTGCTCCTATTGGTGTCCCTCTGTTTTGTAGGCGGAGCCTGTGTCACTAAGATTGTTCGGAGAAGGGGAGTGAGCTCAATTCACTCCCAGCGTACAGGAAATGGAGCAAATGACCAATGGGATACAAGTTTGGAGAGGAACGGCAATACAATGACAAGAATCAAAGAACTGATTGGTCCAGAGGAAGTTGAAGAGAAGATTACAGCTCACCAGAGCCTTGGAGCTTCTCCTGTCTTCACCAAGGAAAACTTTGTTGGGTTTAATGCCAAAACACCTGAAGACACTGATCAAGCAGATTTGAAGATACAAGTGCCAATTGATGACTCTAGAGAGTTTAAAAGAAGCAGAAATAACACAAAAAAAGGTGGGAGAGTTGACAAATGGATCCCGATGCACCACAGGGCAACTTCTGGGATGCACTTCAACAGAACCAGATTCAAAATCCCCTCAAGATCCAGAGCAACTTCAAATTCTGCTGTTCACACTACAGCGGGTACAAAAGTAGTCACTCCAGATTCGCCTCGGAAATTAAACCTGACTGGAAGCTTATTAAAACTGATATCTAAAGAAAACCTCGTACGGATTGTTAATTCCCAGCTTCAGAGTGTTCCGGGTCTAAATATTCCCGGTAAAATGAGTCACAGCCGGAAAAGGGATTTGATCAACATGGATCACAGTCAGGTAGAGGCGTTTAAAATGAAAAAACAAGACAGGACAGGCGCCCCTGAACTTTATAACTCAGATAACCAGACTGCGGAGCTGCATTCAAGCACTTTTACAAATACCAGCCTAAATCCAGATCAGACCATCCATACACTCTTTAAACAATTTACCGGATTCAGTATGGATCTAAGCGAGGGGGACAGAAAAATGGAGGTTAGAGCTAACCCAGGCACTCCTTCATGGAAGTACAAACACTTCACTACTCACTTAGCATCAACTCCCCAAAGTGAGATCATGCCCGTCACGGAGACGAATCCCCTCGCTGGTCAGAGCGATATGGACGTATCACACACTCCGTCTCAAATTGACTCAGGACATCGGCTTGGCCCTTTCAGCTCACTGACTGAGAGGAGTCTTGACGTTAAAGGGGAATCAGATCAGAGTGTTCGTATGCCGTTCGGTGCCACTCAGAATCCATTGATTAAAATTTCAGAACCCATTGACAGCAGTCACATCCTGAAACTCCCACCAGATCCGCAATGGGGAAAGAAGGAGGTGGAAGAGAGCGGAGAGATGACTGTGGACTCTCACCCTGGCAGGGATGGACGAGGCCTTGTTTTCCAGGAAATGGAAGAAGATGAGGATGAGGATGAGGATGAGGGGAAGAATCAACAAAAAGGGGAAATCTCTCGATCCAGAAGACGACGAAGCTGGATCTGGAACCAGTTCTTTGTCATTGAGGAATATGCTGGGCCAGAACCAGTGCTTATTGGAAGGGTAAGAGCCCCTTGATTCCCTTTAAAATATAGTTCACCCAAAAATTTAATGATTAAACTAAAATGATGGAAAAGATGAATTTTCAGTGCCGACGTGATCCTTCAGAAAGTATTACGCTGATTTGCTCCTCAAGAAACATTTCTTATCAATGTTGAAAACTGCTTAATATTTTTGTGGAAATCTTGGTACATATCTTCAGGTTTCTTTGATAAATAGAAATTCAAAGGAACTGTGATTATTTGATCTTTTTTAAACATTATTCTCTCACTTTTTTTCCATTTAATACTTTTCTGAATAAAAAAAAAAGAACAGGCATTGGAAAATATTAAATGATTCCTAAATGATTTGATAATGACTTCTCATTTTTGGGTGAACTATCCCTTTAACACACGCCATTGCTATCAACTTTTAATTGATGTTGATTGACGTTTGCGTTTATGTAAATAACCGCTTTTTCTAATTGAATAATGAGCTGGGATTAATCACTTTGGCAGAGGAAAATCGAAGATCACTAACCAGTATGACCCTCAGCACAGTGAATTGGGGGGAAAAAAAGCTCACACTGAGACGGAAAGACATCTCCCACAGAACATTGTGCCTGGATGTTTATCACATCACTGATCTTAATGGCATTAGTCACATTATCCCAGGCGTTTTTTCTCTTGCTGTCTTTGTCTATTTGAATCCTGAGGAAGCCGAGCTCTGCAGGTCACAGAATAATGTTTCAATCAGCCTCTTAATCAGCCGTTGATTCTACTCTGTTAAAGCTACAGTATGTGCTGTGATGAACAATTGCTCTTCTCATCAGAAAATCAAGAGCCTGGTGTTGGAAGGTGAAAAATAACATTACCTCTCTTCTGTGAGTCATACTCCGTTGCTGACCCCGTTTGGAGGGTCGAAGTATTGAACTGTGCCCATGACTTACAGTACAAGTCAAATTTTAGACATAACTAAACATTCACATATGATCTTATGGAGTAATTCCAAAAGTATACAATTATGAAATAACACAAATGGATGTGTGGGAATTGTACAGTGAATAAAATGTTTATAACCTCTCATCCATTAATTATTTTTTTAATATATTTTTATTTTAGAATTTGTATATTTATAATTAGTTTTTTTTATTATTAATGTAATGTACATTTTTAATTTAATATTTTTTTGTGAAGAATTAAAGAATTAATTACAGTTCATTTAAGTGTTAGTACAAGAAGAATAAATACAGATATTGCTAAATAAATAATATTATCCAGTAAAGCTATTTAAACATCCTCCAAAGTGCATTTACTTTTTGTGCTAGACAATAAATTAGTGTAATTAGGCGTACTTTAAAAAAAAGAAAATTAAGTGAATGCTTTTTCTTTTAAGCATAAATAGCTTTGAGAGTTTGTAAGGTTTTTGTTTAAAACAAGAAAACATGTCAGTTTTGAAGCAAATTAATATATATATACAGTGCCTTGCTTCGTGCCTTGCTTCATTTTTCCCCCACATTTTATTTTGCTGCCTTATGTTAAACTGCTTTTAATTACTTTTTCCCACATCAGTCTACACTCCATACACCATAATGGCAAAGCACATTAGTTAAAAACAGGTTTTTAATCTTTGTAAATGTATTACAAATAAAAAAAACTTAAAAGATTCCATTGCATAAGTATTCAAACCTGGGACAGTTGAAATTTAGCTCAGCAGTATTCATATTGCTTGTAGATACTACTACACTCCAGGTGAAGTCAACCTGTGCCAAATTCAATTGAATGGGTATGATTTGGAAAGACACACGTCTTAATAAAAGGTCTAACAACTGAAAATGCATATCAGAGAAAAACCGAGCCCTGAGGTTAAAATAAAAACTGCCTGTAGAGCTCAGAGACAGGATTGCATCAAGCCACTCATCTAGGGAAGAGTTCAGAAAAAAAATCTGCTGCATTGAAGGTTCACAGAAACATGTAGCCTCCATTATCCATATTGGAAGAAGTTTGGAACAACCAGGACTCTTACCAGAGCTGGCCTCCTGACCAAACAATCTTCTTCTAAGTGAAGACACATGAAAACACACTTGGAATGAGCAAAAAAGCACCTGAAGGACCCTCAGACTGTGAGAAACCAGATTCTCTGGTCTGATGAAACTCAATTCCTAGCATTATGTTTGAAGGAAACCAAGCACTGTTCATCGCTTGCAGAGTACCATCCCAAAAGTAAAGTGTGCCGGTAGCAGCCTCATGCTGTGGGGCTGTTTTTCAGCAGCAGGGACTGAAGGACTCGTCGGAGTAGAAGAAAAACTCAGTGCACCAAAATACTAACATAGCCTTCGTGAAAAACCCAGTCAATAGCATTCAGAACCTCAGACTGGGCAGAAGGTTCACCTTCCAACAGAACAATGAGCCTAACCAAACAACAAGAGTGGCTTATAGACAACTCCTAGAATGTCCTTGAGAGGCCCAGCCAGAACCTGAGCTCGAATGCAATCAAATATTTCTAAAAAAAAACTGAAAATGTGCATTTACCCCATTCAACCTGACAGAGCTTGAGAGGTGGGGAGGTGAGGAGAAGAATGGCAGATAATTGCCAAATGCTGATGTGCAAAGCTTGTCGCATCATACCCAAAAAGACTAAAAAGGCGTTAATTAAGGGAGGCGTTAAGGGTATGAATACTTATGCAATGTACTTATTTCATGTTTTTATTTTTAACAAATTTACAAAGTTGTGACAATTCTGTTTTTGTATCATTATAATGCATGGAGTGCAAATTGATGTGGGGAAAAAGTAATTTAAAGCAGTTTAACGTAAGGCAGCAACATAAAACGTGAAAAAACTGAAAGGGTATGAATACTTTTGCGAGGCACTATATATATATATTTTAATTCATTTTAAAAACTACACTCCCAAATATTTTACTACAAGCCTTTAGGTGGAAAGATATTTAATATCATATTTAATGAGGCACAACTTTGGCTGGCACTGTATTTCTTACATTGTTTCGCTGTTTCAAAGTTTCCACCTCTCTCTTTCTGTCTTTTTCTCTGCTTTTTCCTCTTGCAATCTCCCTAAGCTGCCATTTGAGTGGCTAGGGAAGGCGGTGGGGTAATGCGTTGAGTAAATGAATGATGATGATTCTGCGTGTCTGCCTGAGGCAGTCAGACGGCACTGTGGAATAGAAAAAAAACCCTCTTGCGTTCTCTTCTGGGACTGTCTTTCTGCCTGTGAGTTGGCTCCTGCAGCATTTAATGGAACCCCCCGTGCTGTTAATGCCCAACTCCAAATCCAGACGCATCCACCCAATAGTTTTAGACACATTTGATCACTGAGCTCAAACGGGACGGCTGTTTAGAGTGGGTAAGAAGACAAGCATTGATCTTCATTAGGGCCCCACGGACAGCAGAATGAATAGAGGGAGTGAGAAAAAGCGGCGGAATGAAGGAATAGGGAATTGCGAGGCTAAAAATGCCTTAGGTGCTGTTGACCATTGCTACAGATGGACAGTCCTGTATGTCATTAAAGCCAATATGGTGTGCTTAACAGGTGGCAACGCTGTCACTGATAGTTCCCCGCTCACCGAGCATCCTTCACGGTATCTAACACCACGGCTGAACCCGTTCGGAGCTTGAGCATGTGTTGTGTGTGTACATACACACCTAATGCTCTTATGTGTCCTAATGCTCTTACGGATGTTTAATCTTGCTGCTTCGACCCTATGCAGAGCAGTCTGCGCTGCTGTCTGTTGGACCAATTGGGGATGTGTTCGCCTGCGCCGTATAACTGAGATGATTATGATTTAATAAAGGGCTGAAGTGAACTATGTAGCCCCGCGGCAGACGTGCCAAGTGCCACAGCGTACTCAATCTACAGCGTGAAGCTAATCACAGATTCAGCATTTGGAGCGCGCGTTCATATACTCATTACGGCGTCTATAAATACTGTACTGGGCCATTATGCATTTTAACATATTTTATGGTAGGTAACATCAATTATATGCAATTATAGTTACGTTAAATGATAATCAAATTGGGGGGTTGGCATAACAAGCATCCATATGTTTATGTCAGAGGACTCATTGCTAGAGAGCATACGCGGGGACTTTATGATAACAATATATGCTTCTCTGTATTCCATAATGAATGTAGTTTCTTCTTGATCTTAATGTATGGACATAAATTAGCACATCTTTTGCATTCCAGAGCTATGCCAGAATGTGAAGCATAGAGAAAACAAATTTGCGCTCTACCGTACCAGTGCAATTGTGGTCTCATAAAACTGTAGGTCTCCCTAGGCTGTTTCTAACAGTCGTAATTTGGATGTACAAAATAAAAGTGGCATGATTGAGATTTGGTACTTGAAGTGCTTGAAAACACCATTGTTCCTCTGTGGTTTTGTGTTTGTGGAAGTGATGTTTTGGTGCTTGGGGTCTCTTGATTATCTCTTTAAGTGTCCCAGCCCTTTACCCTCCTCTGAGTTTTGTTTGATTGGCTTTGATTGGAAACGTTGTGGTTTGCAAATCCGATTCATAATTCCACTGTTGTTTTGTCAGCAACATGTTTGGCAGGCATTTTCACTGTTTCATGTTGCAGGGGATTCTGTACTCAAAGTAAGCTAGTACACATTTGTAGAGAGTACTGGCAAATCTGTGCTACTAGGAATTATTCTAACATACTCTCTGCTGGACGTGCTCAACAAATTAATCTGCTCTGTCACTCTCAAACTGTCAAACACTGGTAGTTTTGCAAGCCAAAATTCTGACTTGCCATTAAATAAATGTCAATCTGTCTGTCTTTTGTTTTTGTCTGTCTTTCTTTTGTCCTGTCTGTCATTATTTCTGTCCATCATTCTTTCGTTCTGTCATTCATTCTGTCTGTATTTCTTTAATTCTGTCTGTTGTTCTTTTGTTCTGTCATTATTTTATTTTGTCCATCGTTCTTTTATTTTTCCATCCATCCTTCATTCTTTAGTTCTGTCCATCATTGTCATTCTGTCAGTTGTTGTTTTGTTATATCTGTTGTTCTTTCATTTTTTCCACCTGTCCTTCATTCTTTCATTCTGTCCATCTCTGTCGTTCTGTCTGTCACTCTTTTGTTCGTTTTTTGTTCTTTCATTCTGTCTGTATTTCTTTTATTATGTCCGTTGTTCTTTTGTTCTGTCTGTTGTTCTTTCATAGGCAGTCTGTCTTTTATTTTTGGTTCTGTCCATATCTGTTCTGTCTGTCGTTCTTTCGTTTTGTGTGTGTTTCTTTCTTTCTGTCCATTTTTAATTCTGCCCATCGTTCTTTTGTTCTCTCTGACGTTCTTTCATTCTTTCATTTTCTCCATCTGTCCTTTTCTCTGTCGTTCT